>VMDR010000835.1:63362-171580 GCA_007922815.1 Macrotus californicus
GTGGTTGTGAATTCTCTAAGTTGACTTAATTTAACCAGTCGCTAAAGTAAATACAAACAAAATGAGAGAGCCCTTCTCAGAATGCTTAAAATTAATTTTTTTAAACTTTTTTTTTTATTGCTGTTCACGTACAGTTGTCTCCATTTTCCTCCCACCACTCCCTGCCCTGGAGCCTACCCCCCTTGGTTTTGTTCCTGTGTCCTTTATACATGCTCCTGGAAAACCCTCCCCCAAATTAACTTGTTTTCAAACTTTCCCACAGCCCAAGCCAGTTAACAGAACTCTGCTTAGCACCATCTAATAGGAGTGCCTCTTTAAGGGTTTTTTAAATAGCAGTGGAAAAGGCATTTTCAGCTACCAGCCTTGAAGAAGACAAAACAGCAACAAGAACAAAAAAGGACCATTTCCCCCCTAATTCCATGTTCAGTGTGATGTTTGCCAAACCCCTCCGGAAGAGGGTCGTGCCTCGGAGTGTCTGAAAGTACCCACATCAACCTGAGGTGTGTTAGAGGGACCAGTTCCTGCTTGATTTGTTTTACCCATGATAGTCTCGCTAATAACACTGCTGTTGTTTCAGTGGTGGATTAGGGCCATCAGCCTTGTACTACCGTAGTGTATGTGTGGGAGGAAAGCTTAACCTCTGCACCTGGGAATCTCGAAGCCCCTGTGATACAGAGCTAAGGTACAATTTAGAGTTTACTGAAAATACATGGCTTAATTTGCTGTGGAGCTGCTTCATGATCATTATTGATTGCTTGGAATGGCGACTGATTATTAGTTTTGTCTGGTTACTGGTAGTAGTTACTTCTGTTTCTGTGAGAAAGACTTTCGTATTTTTTTTTTTAAAGATTTTATTTATTTATTTTTTGGAGAGGGGAAGGGAGGGAGAAAGAGAGGGAAAGAAACATCAATTTGTGGCTGTTTCTCACGTGCCTCCCCAACCAGGGGCCTGGCCTGCAACCCAGGCATGTGCCCTGACTGGGAATCGAACCAGCGACCCTTTTCGTTCGCAGATCGATCACTGAGCTACACCAGCCAGGGCAGACTTTCGTATTTGTAAGAACAGTATTTTTATACCCAAGCACACAGACTCCCATTGATTTGTTATTCATCGAGTTTTGAAGCCCTGAAACCTGCTGGGCCCTTCCCAGGATCTCCTGTTACCGTGTCTGTCACAGGAGAGTCCTCCCGGGTAGGTAGGAACCCTCAGCCTCGTGTTCAAAGACCTGGGTGCTCCCTGTTTCCAGGTTCTACCAGTTGCCATGGTCAGGACGGTGGTTTTTACCTAATCCTGGAATTCGCTCTTAATTTAAACTCCTCGTCCCCCTGTCTGGTAGTTAAGACTGTCCTGAAGTTTCTCTGCTGTCCCCCGTCCAGGGTGAATGTGCCCCTTCCTTGGTTGCCTTTGGGCCTGCTGACATTCTGCATTGGAGCTAAGAGCTGCTTCCGAGAGCCCTACTGTGTATATTTGAACATGCTCCTTTCTCAGAGCAGGCACAAAGCCTGCATTTCCTTTGGGGGAAGCTAGCTCTTTGGATTCCTTAGAAAAACAAAAGCTGGTTTTTCCAGCTTTCTGCCAATATGAAATCTTAACTTTTCCTCTCCTTCTGGTTTTGTCGTGTAGGGATGCACTGGAGGCACTGGGAGGGCCTGAAGTCCCCTGAAGCCTTCAAAGAAGGTCACATTGTGTTCAGTGCAGCTTTAGCCTTTTTAGCAGGTTTTATTGCAAGGAATTCCCCAAAGTCAGTGTTTCTTGAAAGATTCGGTACCCAGCTGTTGGCAGCTGAGTCACTGAGGGGCTCCTTAAAAATACAGATTTTCTGGTCCCACCTCCTGGAGATGTCGATTGAGTAGGTAAGTGCTGACCATAGTCTGCGTTTAAAAAACCTCTCTGGCAGCTGTCGCCAAAGCTCCCCAGGTGATTCTGATTTGTTGCAGGTTTGGGAGCCTCTATTGTGACTGTTGTATTGCTTTGAAATTCTTTATAAATTGGTAGTCCCTTTAAAAGCATCATGTTATTCAGGATGTTTGATTTTTCTAGAATAGCCCATTTCCTAGTCATGAGAGATAACAAGGAGCTTTTATAACTTTTATGTAAATTACTTCACTGAGAGGCGCGCGCGCGCGCGCGCGCGCCCCCCCCCCCCCCCCCCCCCCCCCCCCCCCCCCCGCCCTTGCTCTATTATCTCTCTGGGGTCAGGAGGGAGGGTTGGTGAAAGTAGTTTCCTTTATTTCCCGAGTGGACGAATGAATGATAATGTGGAAACAACTGGAAGTCTGTCTAGTTAGAATCTGTGTTAGGTAGGAGAGATGCCTGGGAATTCTCCGTGTGTTAGGTAGGAGAGATACCTGGGAATTCTCCGTCTGCAGGGTTTAAAAAGTAAAGGCAACTTGGCAGATGCTTCATTTCTACATAGTGGAAGTGCTTACTGAAAATGATAAGATGTTACTAGTCAATCAAATTTAGTCACAGGTACTTGGCTGGGTTCATGGGGAGAAGAAAAAATGCCGCAATACAGAGCCCCCTGAGTTAGAGCGGAATCGGGGAACTAAGTATGGTAGGCAGTTAAACTTGGGGAAAGCTGTTACACTTTTTTTTTTTTAATGATTTTATTTATTTTTAGAGAGCGAGGAAGGGAAGGAGAAAGAGAGGGAGAGAAACATCAGTGTGGTTGCCTCTCATGTGGCCCCCACTGGGGACCTGGCCCATAACCCAGGCATGTGCCCTGACTGGGGAGCGAACTGGCGACCCTTTGGTTCGCAGGCCAGTGCTCAATCCACTGAGCCACACCAGCCAGGGCGCCATTTTTTAGGAAACAGCTGTGGTTTGGAGTTCAGCTCCCCCATCTGCTGGCCCAGCTCCTGTGGACACGTGCTTAGCCTCTGTGAGCTTCGTTTTCTTTACCTGCAAGGAGAAGATAATGCCTGGTAGGGTTGTTATGCGGATTAAAAGAGAAAAATATGTTCTTTGTACACTGCAGGCAACTCAGTGATTGTTCTTTCCTCCCACTTTCTTATAAGATTTTTATTCTGTAGGCTTAAGATGTCTTTCTAAATGCAGCCTTCTCTATATCTTTATAGGAATATCTACTCAGCTTTTTTTTTTTAATTTAAAAAGCTTTTTCAATTGAAATTTACATTCAGTATTATTTTGTATTAATTTCAGGTATACGGCATGGTGATTAGACAGTCATGTACTTCACAAAGTGTCCCCTCCCCCCATCTTTCCGGTACCTACCTGACGCCATACGTAATTACAATATTATTTCTATACTCCCTGTGCTGTAGTTGACATCCCCATGACTATTCTGTAACTGTCAGTTTGTACTTATTAATCCCCATCACCTTCTTTTACCCAGTCCTCTGACCGCCCCCCTCCATCCCTTTGGCTATGGGCAGGCTGTTCTCTGTATCTGAGTCTGTTTCAGTTTTGTTTATCTTGTTCTTTGGATTCCACAGGCAAGTGAAATCATGTGGTGTTTGTCTTCCAATCAGCTCTTTCAGAAGATGCATGAAAGAGTGAGGACTAAGGTTCAGTCGAGAATGTGGGTAAGAAGAAGGAGTTACACATTTAAAGACATTTTTTTAAAGGTGCGGCACGCCGGCTTACATCCAGAGTGGCTGTCTGCAGGAGTAACTTGATAACACTACCTGCGTTCTCCCTCCCGGGGCCCGGCGCAGCCAGGGAGCGCAGTGCAGGCCAGGAGGTGGCGAGGGTGGCACCTGACGTCCGCTTCTTTCTTCCTCTTCCTTTCTCCCTTTTGGTCTCTTTTGTTTCTTTTTCCCTCTCTCCCTTCCCCTCTTTTAAATTGCCCTCCTTTCAGCTTGCCAGTCAGGCCACAATTATCGAAAGGCCGGGCCCCTGGAACTGGAGGCCGAGAGGTTGCTTGTTGCTAACACCTGTCTCCCAGCTAAATGAATGGGCTCTTTTGTAGGCTGGATGCTAAAAAAAGCTGATTAGTGCCATACTGGTGTGGAGGTCCTATTAATGAGGCAGCGTGTGTGAATGACAGAGTCACTTAAAGCTGCCTTAGAGGTTTGTTTCTTATGCTATATTTCTATATTGACTTGTGATGTGGGTTGAATTTTTACATCCAAACCATGAATCTGTTTACCGTCCAAACTAATTTCTGTCGAATTGACTGGGGATCATTTATATTCTAAAGAAGTTCTACCCTTAGGGCCTTTGTTTTGTTCCCCAAATGTCTAACTATTGTGTAATACAATTAAAGTTTTGTTCCCTGCGCTGCTGACATAATTAGTTTAATTTCTGCTCCTTATATATATATTTTTTGTTGGCAGCTGGGAAATTAAAATACTAGATGTTGCATAAAACTGCTTTTTTGAGGGTGATTTTACTGTCAGTTGAATGGACGTCGGCCCCAGGGCACATTTTTAAAGATGTCTTATTCAACTTTCCTATAATAGACTTTCTCTGTATAGAATTAATGTATTAAGACACATAATTGGCTATGTAAGCATTCAAAAGAGACCGTGTTTGGCCTTTACCCTGTGATTATATTTTTTCCTACAGCTCTTGAGGAAGTGCATGTACTTTGGGGGAACCCCTAAGTGTATTACAGCCACATGAGCCCATGAACTTTTGCAAAAACGAGGGAATGGAGTGGTTTTCCGAGATAAGCTGTGCCCCTTAATTCCCCCCCGAATGGCTGCTGTGTGTGGTGTAGATCATAGCATTGGCAGACCCGATACGCAAGGGGAAAGGCTGCGATGCCCGGCAAATCCAGCGCGCGATTTTCCTGTGATACATGTCACAGAAAGGGCTCTAGCCTTCAGGAACAGACGTGGCTCTCAAGGAGACTTTACATTTAATTACTCTAATCCGCACTTAATTTCCTACAGGGTTTTGGAGAGAGTCTCACCAGGCTGCTGATTTCACGGAGTTAGGACCTACACAGGTTTTCATCTGTTGAGGCGGCTAACTTTCCTTTTTTTTTTTCCCTTTAATGGAAAGTGACCTTGGTCTGGTAATTTCTCCAACGTCCTCTTTTACAAAAAGATAAAGCGAAACTTTGTTCTCTGAGCGGCTTTTTTTCCAGCGGCCTGCCACTCATGCGCTGAATTTGAATTTAGAGAAAGCCCCGCTGAGCAAGTGTTACTTGACTTTATAAAATCTGTGCCTTTCCAATGCTACAGGTCGGGGTATGTCCCCTAGCGTAGCATTCACATGCCTCTTCTAGAATTGTATATAAAAAACACGGTTTCATTATCTCGGGGTTGTGGTGTGGTCAGGGCTCCCTGGGACAGCCCTTTGTTTCCACCAGGCGGGTTGTAAGAGTAGGGGAAGCCCAACCTATTGGAACTGTTTGGAGCCAGAGTGATTTGCTGAAACATTTTAACTGCCTTGATCCTCTGTAAAGAAAGGCTGCCTAGTCGTCCTGAAACTTAACAGGAAGTTTGGCCCAAAGTGGAGCCTCTGCTGGCCTCTGAGTGGTTGAGTGTAATTAAGTAATCAGCCCCATTCCAATCAGTAACTGCTGGGTTATGTTAAGAACTGGAGGAGTAGGCTGGGTGGGGTGGGGGAGGGAGTTAAATAGATGGATGGTCCTTTCCCACCCCTTCCTCGGCTGGTTTCACTCCATTCGCTTTGGAGAATCTTTCTAGTCTCAGTCCTGATCACACACGCGCAGACTTATGGCTCGGGAGTCCGTGTACTTTATCCTTAATTAGACAGGAAAGTGTGTTACCCTCCCAGTATTTTCTTCGAATCTAACTATTTTTTTTTTTAAACTTTCATAATGATTAAGATGTCTGCTTGAGAAATAACCAAGCTTCCTCCTCTGCCAGCTAGCAACCTTTTCCCAGGTCTTGAGTGAGTGGGCCGATAGCCAATTAATTCTGCCCTTGTGACCAGGCTAAATTATTGTTGTAGGTGGTGCGGAAGTAGATTCACTAGAGCATAAGCCTTTATTTGAAAATGCTAGACAAACGGAGGGCTCTAATTTGGGGCTTTAGCGGGAGTAGGTCAGCTGTAGTTCAGTCAGTTTGAAGAATCCTTAGTCAAGGATGGTTCTGGAAGAGGGAGAAACCGGGAACTGTTTGCAGATTAGCTGTGGTAGTAGTTTGGGCACTTTGGATTTTATAGAGATGGAGAGGAACAGTTAGGGCTGAGATTTTGTGCAGGGGGCACAGGGTAGGAAGGAATAACCAAAGTGAGTAGGACTTGCCCAGCCCAAAGTGGAAAATTCTTAGTCCTTCAGCTTCTCTTACATTTGCTTATCTCTGTTTTCTGTCTTTTACATTCAGGGACCATTCGTGCTCATCTTCCCATATACTGATGGAAGAGTCTCGGTAATCTTTCTGTGTCAGAGCTGAAGTTCACCCTAGCCAGTGTTTGCCACCGAGTGGGTGGTGAGAGGCATACCAGAGTATTACCAGAGAACTTGTAAAACGGGCACGCCACCTTCCCTGCTGCCCCCACTACACGGTGGGACCCCGTGCCCCGGTGACTTGAATCATCACCCCAATGCCGGTCGATCTAGCTCAGTGTTTCCCAGCTCCAACTGTGGGCACAGTTGTAAACCAGCAGCTGAATAGTGATGGCGAATCAGCTGATTAATGGGGGATGCCAAAATGGGAGCCCTGCAGCATCACCTCCAGATGAGCTTCATCAGAGTCCTAAATTTCATCTATTTAAAAATTTTTTGCCATGGCTGGTGTGGCTCACTGGATTAAGTGCCAGCCTGCAAACCAAAGGGTTTCCGGTTCGATTCCCAGTCAGGGCACAGGCCTGGGTTGTGGGCCAGGTCCCCAGTGGGGGGCGCACAAAAGGCAACCACATATTGATGTTTCTCTCCCTCCTTTTCTCTCCCTTCCGCTCTCTAAAAATTAATACAGTAAAATATAAAAAAAATTTTTATACAGCATATCAACATCTTGTGTAGAACCAGAACTAGTATTACAAATGAAAATATGTTGACAGTTATATCTGATTTGGTTTCTATTTGAGATGCAGGCTAGCCACACCTGCACGGATATTGGAGGGGAGGCTTGCAAATGGCAGCCTTGTCTCCTCTCGTTGTTTTAGAAACAGCAACATAAAAATAAGCCGTGAGTTTTGTTTAGGAGGGATCGGCACAAAACTCAAGGGTTCTGATTGTCACGTTAGGAAAGCAGTTTTTGCTGCCGTTGCACGTGGTTACATTTTTATGTGTATTTTAGTGTATATATATTTGATCTTCCCAACCAAACAGTATTTTTTTCATGGAGGAAAGTTGAAATTTGTTCTTATATATAATAAATATTATAAAAGCATATTAAAATGTGTTGTTTTAATATACTTATTAAAAAATATTTTTTGCCCTGGCTGGTATGGCTTAGTGGATTGGGTGCCAACCTGTGAACCAAAAGGTCACCAGTTTGATTCCCGGTCAGGGCACATTGCCTGGGTTTCAGGCCAGGTCCCCAGCGGGGGGGGTGCGGGAGGCAACCACACACTGATATTTCTCTCCCTCTCTTTCTTCCTCCCTTCCTCCTCTCTAAAAATCAGTAAAATCTTTTAAAAAATATTTTTTACCTAAAATAATTTCTTTATCAGGGATTACATACAAACTGTGACTTTTTCTTTATCCCTCAAGGCATAAGTTAAGAATACATTTTCCTGCAATAGATGTCAAATTTTAGCGTGTGTAGGAATCTCCTGGGTGCTTAGAAAAAGGATTCCTGGTTCCTAGCCAAGACCTGTAGAGTCAGCGTTTGGGCTTGAAGCTGGGGTTTTGGTGTAGCTCTTCTGCAGACCGTGCTTGAAGGTCGTGCTGTGGGAAGGAGCTGCACGTTAAAAACGATAATAGTGACATTGGGTCGGCCAAAAGGTCCGTTTAGTTTCTGCTGTAAGATAGAAGACACGTTTTTTCATTTTCACCAATACCTTTATTGATTTGGATATTTTGAATATGCCGGCCGTCCCCCACGTGGTAGAACGTTGATTGTCCTCAGTGTCTCGATTTGGTCGCTGTCAACTTCAGCGGGTCTACCCGACCGTGGAGCATCGTCCAGAGAGGAACCTCTGGCACGAAACTTCGCAAACCACTTTTGACACGTTCGGTCAGACACGGCACCTTCTCCATGCTCTGCACAGATCTCTCTTTGCAGTTCAGTTGTGTTTATGCCTTTCTTGAAATAAGGAAGCGTAATATGCCAAAACTGTGTATTTTTTTCCTATCTTCAGTATTAAAATGGCTACACAAAAATTCACCAATTTTGATAAGTTTAAAAAAAAAATGCCCGCTGATATGACAGCTGTCAAAACAGTCTGACAGAATTGTTTTGAATGAGGTTAAAGCCAGCTGAGTGCTACTGGAGCCGTCTTCCGTGAAAACCAAGTGAACCTACCAGCCGACCCAGCAATAAGGTCGAGAAGCACGGATGTTAGTGGCCTCCTGTACTTGGCAGACAAGAGTAGAGACTCGGACTCACCCAGGGTTTCCAGCTGGTTAGTTGGCTCTTGCAGACAAGTAGTGAGGTCTTTTGACTTCTCATGGAGTCCTCTTTCCATTAAGTTATGCCGTGGAAACCTCTTGGCTTCTCCGTTATTGGTTTCTGTAATTTCCTTCAAATCAGAAGCCATGGGACAGTGAGGGCAAGGGTGCTTTGATAACTTCAGAGCAACAAACAATTGAATGGGCACTTCAAGTGTGAAAAATCAGTGCTTCTCCGGCTATCTGTGGAAGGATCAGCTTTGTGAAGGATTCCTCTCCCCTCTCCCCTAATCTGTTGCCAACAATGTGAAGTACAAGAAAAATCAGTTACCGGAGAAATCACGCTTTGGAGCTCACCGCAGTGTCAGAGTGCTGTGAAAGTTTCCGCATACTGAACTTGACCTTTTTGATGTGTATCTTAGCATGGGCCTCCCGGAGGGTCTGCAGGGTGTGAGTAGTGGTGGTGTCCTAGGAGGCTCTGAGGGTATCTTGGTACCAGAGGCCCTGGATCATTTTCTTCCTTGTGCTCCCTGTAATTGAAGCAACCAATGGAGAATTCCCATTCCTTCTCGGGAGAGAAGTGCCATCACGTGGTAGTTCGCTAGATCAGAACCACAATTTTAATATTTGGGGATTAGGTGAGGGACACTTACCTTTAATATATTTAAGAAGAAATTGATAAAACTTGCATTTGATGCTTGAATCGGGAAGAGAGGTTTAGCTCTTTTAACTACACTTCTTGTCCTGGAACTTGACTGATAGTTCATTAAGATGCTTAAAGGTGGGAGACAGGAAATAAAATACGGGAGTGTGTAGTGTCTTTGGGGCACTTCAGTTTGTGTCTGCTTTTTAGAAGCCTTTTATAAGTAGTTTCAGAATGAGCCTCATTAGTCTGTGTGGCTCTAATGTCAGAATGAGTTTTGATTTGGAGCAGGGGAGCAAAATCTCTTCGTGTGTGCTTTGCGTCCTGGTTTCATTGCTTAGTGGGTCGAACTGTCAGACTTGCTAGATTATTGGAGCCATGATTTGGTAGTTAAACAATAATGAAACCGTGTGGGTGTTTTCTAGGAGCACCCGGCGTCTGGACTTTGCACTGGAGAGTGTTCAGTGTTTCAGAAGGAGCACCAGTTAAAGGACGCGGCTCTGCGGCTCTCAGCACGGCTGTCCCAGTCACTGGCTACGTATGGGAGCTTTGAACGAGAGTTAACACTTTTGGAAACAGTTTATGTTTTTGATTCCAAAGTGTCTTTGGTTGCCCCCCAAATAGTTGGGAAACCTAGAAATGGAGAAAGGTGTTGTCTGTGGCTAGGTCATTGAAGTCAGGCCTTTTTTCTTTTTTTTAAAAGATTTTATTTATTGATTTTCAGAGAGGGGAAGGGAGGGAGAAAGAGAGGGAGAGAAATAGCGATGTGTGGTTGCTTCTCACGCGCCCCCTACGGGGGACCTGGCCTGCAACCCAGGCATGTGCTGTGACTGAGAATCGAACCAGTGTTCCTTTGGTTCGTAGGCTGACAGTCCACTGAGCCACACCAGCCAGGGCTGGCCTTTTTTCTTTAAGAATCGCTAGGACAAACTCTGTCTTTCTCACTGGGGCGGGGTGGGGGTGGGGACTGTTGCGGGGCTTTTGACTACCAGAGCCTTTTTCCCCCTAGTTAGGGACTGTTCACTCAGAGCGTGTTGTCGGGCTTTGTACCAACCCACAGGGGACTCTGGTCTTTAGAAACTTGATTGAGGAAGAGGGATGGGAAACATGAGTGAGGGTACAGGTATTTTTGGAAGTCCCCGTGCTTGCTCTGTGAAGTCTCGAATTTTCACTTTGAACATCACATTTGGTGCCGGACGTTCTAAAACCATCTTTACAAAACAGGCCCCTTTCCTACTGAAATCGTGTGTTGCCAACAGAGCTTGGGAAGCATTGGGCGCGTTCAGCAGGATTTATTTGGCTCGTTGTGTTGTGTAAAATGGCACTTCTCTCCTGAACAAAATTGTGTGCATTCCTCAGGGGGAGCTCGGGGAAGGCGTGTGGGTGGGAGACTGATCGGAAGACCACCGCTCATCTGGCCGTGGGCTCTTCTCTGTGTCATGCTGCACCTGCTCCCAGCACCGCAGTTAATGTGTGCTTGCTGTGTGCCAGGGACCGCGTGACCCATTCTGTCCTCGAAACAGTTCTGTGAGGTGGTGGGCCCGCTACCTGGGCTCTGCAGATGCAGAGATGCGGCACAGAGCCCCCGAGCGGTGGGCGAGCCCCGGGGGTCTGGCTCTGGAGGCCCAGCTTCCAGCCCCGGGCTGCTGCCGCCGCCGCCTCACACCCACCAGACCAGCTCGTGTCAGGGCAGACCTTTGGAAATAGGCTCCATCCGTACAGTGTGGGCTTAAAATCATCCTTTTGTACGTAGGCCTCCTTGTGTGGAATGCGACTTGAACGTGATATTAGCAATACTTGTTACTTGTTTTCCTAGTTTTGGTCCTATTAGCACTGCAGGATTGTTCTGTAGTTTTTTCCTAATTCTGACATTATAATTGGATTTGTTACATAAAATAGTCACCCTTAAAAGTGTTAGAGGAGAATTTATTGGTGGTTTTTTGTTTTCTGCCCTTTCTTTTTTTGGAGTTTCTTGCTATTTGTCAATAGGCCTTCTCAATAAATTGGCTCCTACAGAAGATATATATATATATATATATATATATATATATATACACACACACACACACACACACACACCTCACAGGGCCTTATGATGAGTGATAGTGAAACAAATGGTGGAGATGGACTATTTTCAGGAAGAAGCCCTGATTAGTAAGCACCGGAAGTAAAACCTGGTTATCTGGGCGTGAGACATGTGTCCTGCTTTCTGTGTGTGCAAGGCCCTGGGAGGCTGGGTGAGGAGCCACAGAGGAAACATCATTTACATGTTTTCCACTGACCTCTCCCTCACATTTTGAAGACAGCTACAGAGACTTTTTTTTAAAAAAAGAAAACCATTTGTAGTAAGAAGCCTGTCCCGTGTGAGGTGCCCTACCTGGTAACCATGTCTTCCCCAGTTTATTTGTCTAGTGGGTGCAGTTGTTGATGCTTTTGATTTCAAGCAGGGCACTTTTGGCTGAATGCTGAGCCGAACTCGCAGTGAGAGGTCATTCTGCAGGGGTGACGCTGCTGCCTGGTGGCTTATTGCTCAGATAAAAGTGCCTGGAGGGACAGGGCACAGGTAATGCCTATAGTGTGTCTCAGGTGCCTGAGGCCAGCCGCTGATCCATGCTTAAGGAATCGTTCTCTTCGCCCATAGGAGGAACTGCACGCTAACGTGAACTGTGCTTTGCTTACAAAATGTTCACCTCGCTCAGCACTCCGCAGTGGTTGGACAGTTGAATGACTAACTGCATTTTCACAGTCACCGCCCCCCCACCCATCATCCCTGATCCTTGGCAACCAGCAGCCCGTCCTCCATCTCGGTAATTTTGTCATTTCTGAAACGTAATGGAAATGGAGTCGTGACAGTGTGCCCTCTGAAGTGGGCGTTCTCTCACTCGTCACGGTGCCCTCTGTCCAAGCAGTCGCGTGTGGCAGCAGTCCAGCCTCTCTTCGCTGAGTGGTGTTCCATGGTGCGGGTGAACCACAGTTTAACCATCCCCCCACGGAAGGGCATTCTGGTTATTTCCAGCTTTGGAAAGTAAAGATGAAGTTGTTATGAATGTTGGTGTAGACACAGGTTCTAATCTCTCTCTGTTAAGTGCCCCGGAACACAATTGCTGTGTCTTGTGGGAAAGCGTGTTTGGTTTTCTAAAGAAACTGCCAAACTATTTTCTGGGGTGGCTGTTCCACTCGTTCTACAGCCCGACCAGCAATGTGTGAGATCCAGCTTCTCAGCATCCTTGCCGGCATTTGATATTGTCACTGCTTTTTACTTCAGCTTTTCTAATAGGTAGCGCATCTGGTTTTTAACTTCAGTTCATCAGGTTGCTTAGTAAAACTGACCTGACAGACAAAGAGTGAAGATTTTTGAGTACAGTGTTCAGTGGACTGTTGATGTGCTTTTTTTTAAAAAAAGATTTTATTTATTGATTTTTAGAAAGGGGAAGGGAGGGAGAAAGGGAGAGAAACATCAATGCGTGAGAGAAATAATCGGTTGTCTCTCACCTGCCCCCAACCGGGGACCCAGCCAGCAACCCAGGCCTGTGCCCCGACCGGGAGTCAAACCAGCGACCTTTCGGTTCGCAGGCTGGCCCTCAGTCCACTGAGCCACACCAACCAGGGGGTTGTGTAATTTCTCTGCCACGGTTTCCTTGAGAGAGGGAAGACGAAGCAAGAACTGTGAGCGTGAGACTCTCTCCCTTTACCTGGCAGTGCCCTGCACAGCTGTGCTTCTAATAGAGCATCGCCAGCGATGGTGAACGAACAAGAAACAGTGCTGTCCCCGCACCGTGATTTTTAAAAAATCTTCACCCAACGATATGTTTACTGACTTGAGAGAGGGACATCAATCAATTGGTTGCCTCCTGCCGGTGTCCCGACCCAGGATGGAAACCGCAACCTAGCTACGTGCCCTGACTGGGAATTGAACCTGCAGTCTTGTTGGTGCATGAGAGGACACTCCAATCAACCGAACTATCTGGCCGGGGCCCAAATTGCGAAGTTTTGGTTCATTCTTAAGGAATTTGCCTCAATGAATATAGCCTTAAATATACTGAAAATGTAGCTTAGGATGGCCTTCACAACTTCTTAAAATTATTCTGTTTCATTTTATTTGTGAAGTGATCTTCGGTACTTTCTGGTAATGTTAATTAGCTTACACTCTACTCCTTATAAAATACTGAGGTAGTTGCCCTGACCCGTGCGGCCCAGTTGGTTCGGTGTTGTCCCGGGAAGTGAAAGGTCACCACCGGTTTGATTCCTGGTCAGGGCTCATGTCTGGGTTGTGGGTTCGGTCCCTCTCACATCGATGCTTCTCTCTCTTTCTTCCTCCCTTCCCCTCTCTCTAAAAATACTCAGTAAAATATTTAAAAAAATAAAATACTAAAGTGGTACAAAAGGATGAATATAAAGCAGAAGTGATGACTATTAATGGTTTTAGACATTTGAATCAAATGTATTTTGTATCTGTGTATATAGGGGGCTGGCAAAGGTAGTTTTACAGTTGGTTGTATGGAAAGTATTACAATAATTGATACAATACAAGAGTGAACTTTATTTTGTGCACTCACCACGGTAAACTACTTTTACCCACTCGGGCACGAGTGTATTCTCTGGATCTACTCGTGTGTGTGTTTATTCAACCCTGTGTTCTGTGGTGCCTCCTCTTGCCCCCCAAAGGGTAACGTACTGTAGGCATTTTTCCCTGTGTTTTTTTTTAAAGCACTTAATCCCTGGGGCAGAGCTTGGGGTCCCTTTCTCTAACATTGGTTTTGTTTGTTTTCTTATAAAAGGGATGAGAGAGATGCCTTTGAAAGATCTAACCGAAATACATTTTATTCCTGTCATAGGGGTTTGGTTTAAAAGAAGGTTGTAGCTTTCTTTGCAAGTAAATTAGTAGAATTCTGTAGAGTAAATAACACGCGTCCGATTTCATGATGTGATCGCTCGCAGAAGCGTGAGGGACGCGGGAACTGGGAGCGCAGCAGTCTTTTGGAGAGTGCGCAGTCCTTTGGGTGTCTGTCTGTCTGCTCATCAGCCGCTGAGTCAGACGGAGTGCAGTACACAGTCGGAGCTTTATGTTGAAATCTCTCTTTCTGTCCTGTCTCCCTCTTCCATTACTTTGATTACCGTGATGGGACATTCAAGCTGTGCAGTCTTACCCTTTTATTCCATAACCTGCAGAAGCCAGTTTGAAGATTAACTGTAGGTGAACAGGTAATCTTATCTACCTGGCCAGATGTCACCCGTCAGGGCGAAATACACGTCAACAAAGGCCTCCTAGACTTGAGGACCTGAATGAGGGTAACTTGATCTTGTGGCAGTTTTAGTGGGAACCAGGGTGAAAATTTAGGCGGTTTGACTTATTGGAGGCAGGACGTGAGCATGGGGTGAGGGATTGGAGACAGAGAGAGGGAGAGAGAGAATGTGTGTGTGTGTGTGTTTGGGGAGGGGAAGAACCCAGAGGCATGTAGGAAAGAAGAATTAGGAATTCAGGAAGTAGTCTTTTCCTGTATTAGCAGCTCAGGAGAAAAATGAAGAAATAGCTGTGTATAGAAAACCACCCCCATCAGATGGTTCCAAGATTTCCGTCGCCAGGCGCCTAAAGTGAGCTGCCCACGGTGGCAGTTTGGTCCCATGGCTGACCTCTTTTCTCCCAGTCTTGCCATCAGGTCCTCAGACTGCGCCTGACCACCTGGAATTTTCCTTTTCCTGCAGGCTTCCTATGCTTTCCTTCCGTTCCTGACATTTGGGAACCTAGCGTGTCGTGGTGCCTGAGGTAGGCCGTTGCTGTCCCCTTGGTACCGGCTCCCTGTCTGAACTCTGAAGCATTGCGCCACAGTGGGTACCAGCGCCGCCCATGCTTACGCTACAGAACAGATCCTGGTGCTTGTGCCCTCGTGAAGCGCGCGGGAGGTCTTGCAGCAAAGTGCTGTGCAGCGGGGCTGTGCCTCACGCGGTGCCAGTCCCTGCATCTGAACGGGAAAGCAGCTCGTTAAAGATTAAAGGGACTGCCTGGTCCTTCTGGTCCCAAGATGGAATGATTCTTGCCGTGGCGACGGTCTCCGTCTCCCAGGAGAGGCCATTTTATACAGCAGGGTTGTGCTTCCAGATGGCACAGTGAGCCTGCGGTGGCCGATGCTGCTGATAAGTTGGCATTTGGGTTCTCTCAAGACACACGAGCTATATGGTGTCCCATGGTTTGAACTTGTGGGCAAAAGTGCCTCCGCAGGAGTTCAAAAGCCTCTGCTCTTAGCCCCTGTCTTTGGGGAGGTTTTCTCCTTTGTGGTGTTTGTTCTGTTAAGTGAACTTGAATTTTCTCAGCTTTACATAAAAACCCCACTGAGCCCCTGTGCTGCACCCCAGCAGTGAACACGTCTCAGGGTGACATGACTGTGGGTGACCGCTCAAACCCTTCAAGGGCATCATGCTGAGTGAAGTAAGCCAGTCAGAGAAAGGCACGCACCGTGTGACCGCAGTCTTACCTGGTACCTAAGGGACAAACTGGACAAACAAGGGAGATGGGGATGGCTCATGGATGGAGAGCAGGATGACAGCTGGTTGAGGAAGGGGAGGTTGGGGGCGTGGAGGGACTGAGCAAAAAGGAAAACGGACTCAGGGACAGGGACAACAGTGGGGTGATTACAGGGGGAGGAGGGTAAAAGGGGACTAAATGGTAATGGGAAAAAATACAATAAAGATTTTTTTGAAAAACATCACAAAATAAAAACAAAATCCTCAAAAGTAGTTAGGATAATTGTCTCTGGAGGCCCGAAGAAAATAATGGTCCGATGAACCACATAAATTCCGTTCGATTTGCTCTGTTTTTTGGCCTTTTCTCGTGGGTGAGGGCCCAACGTCTAAGACGTGCTCGGTGAGACCACTGCTCAGTTTGGTGGCATTGGAGAAAGGACGTTGCATGTCACTGAGAACATTTTGCTGAGGGACCACAGCTCTGGCCTGTCTCTCAAAACACGACCCAAGGTCCGTCAGCATCACAGTCACTTGGGAGAGGATGATGTTCATTAGAGATTCCGACTCTGGAGCCCCCTCCACTTCTGCGGACTCCAGGTCTGGGGCTGGGGTGGGCGGCGATCATTTTCAGTGAGCACCCCCCCGTTGATTCTCAAGTGGCTTATAGTTGATTCTTGGGTATCCTGAAATTGACCTCATTTTTCATGTGGAACTTCTGTGATTTATTAGATGACAGATGTTTAGTTGACACGCATATAGAACACCAAAGATGCAAATTTGGCTGTGTCCCTACTTCTCAGCAGGGTGAGACCGCCTCTGGTTTTGGGTCTGTCGGTTCACCGCCTGTGAGTCGGAGAGTACGTGGGGTAGGGTTAGGGTTAGTTTTGTTAAAAAGAAGGAATGCGCCGTGTTATTTAGGGTGTTGGGGATGGGAGAGTAGGTAGGTGTTGAGAGGGGCAAGTGGGAAGGGGACAAGATTACAGTAGTTTATAAATGGTAAAAAATTGTAAAGTTCAACTGAGTTTTATTTTTTTATTTTTGTTTTTTAGAGATTTTATTTATTTATTTTTAGAGAGAGGGTAAAGGAGGGAGAAAGAGAGAGAAACATCAATGTGTGGTTGCCTCTCATACGGTCCCCGTTGGGGACCTGGCCCACAACCCAGGCATGTGCCCTGACTGGGAATTGAACCTGCGGCCCTTTGGTTCACAGGCCAGCACTCAATCCACTGAATCACACCAACCAGGGCTCAACCGAATTTTAAATTACCAAGTAATATTTGGATATATACTTGTTGTTATGAACAATTCAAACGCTGATAAAGCTAAAGATCCCTCCTCGATGTGCTCCGAGTACAGCTCCCTCTTTGGCATGCGTGTCCTCTCATATCTTTATGGATTTGGTAATTTTCTGTGGATTTGGAAAGCTACAGACTGCTGAGAAATGAATGTTTTTAATTCTCTTTTGACACCTGCTTTATAATGTTAATATACATTGCAGAAAAAAACATGTGGGTTATCAATGGGATGACGTATTCCTGTTCACGCACAGCAGTGGGTATGGATGTGTGCAAATTTTATGTAGGTACCTGCACAAAACACCCACACGCGCGCACACACCTCTAACGCATCTGTTGTGACCTCCTGTAAAAAGTGAACCTGTGTAGCTTTGGGCGGTGAATTACTTGTATAACTGCTAAGGTAATTCATTGAAAGAACTTAAATGCAGGGCCATCGTTATTTTTTGAATTTCCTGTACATGTTTTTATATTCTCATAGTTTTCATTTAACCTCGTAAAACCTCAAGCAGCTGAAATCATTGTTTCAAATTTAGCATCTCGTTAAAGCTCTAAATGTGTAGACCTCAGCCTTTTCGGTTTGAAAGAAGGAACTGGGATGGAGCATGGCTGTGTTGGGGGGAATCCCAAACAGGGAAGCCATCATCTGTGCTGGCTTATCTCGCCTGGGGAGTGGCCTTTTATCTCAGCAGAATTAGGGAGTTCCCTGTTTCTGGCCCTCTGTCACTGCCCCTATAATTTACGTTTATTTCCTAGGCACAGCACCTCCGGGTTTTCTCTTCCTTATTTACTAACACGGAGTGAGTCAGAAGCGTCTAACAAGTATTTTTTTTTCCCCGTTGGAGGTTCCATACCCGTCTGTACCATAGGGGCCTCGAGAGCCACTTCACGTTAGGATGTCTGGGACTTATCCTCCCCCGCAGCGGTGTGTTCGGAGTGTGGCCCACGAGATAGCGGTGGTTGACTGTGGTGAAGGCGCTTTCGTCACTTGGGAAGGACTGGTTCACGGGCACTGCGGGAGAACTTCACACACAGCCATTTTCTTTTTCTGTCATTAAATTGAAAATTTTATTTATTGTACTTTTTCCCCCCAACACAGTCCTTTTCGGAGAAGGAAAACACCGAAAGGGAGGAAGTAAACGAGGGAACACAAAAAGTAAAGTAAAATAAATGTAGGAGCGAATGAACAGAAAGCCTTCCACAAGCTCAGTGTGGCTATCCTTCTGTAATCATGTAATTAAGGGGAATTAAGTGGGTTGGAGAAGCAACTTCTCTTTTAAACTAGCCCCTTGAAAAGGAATAAAATTAAGTGGCATAGTTTTTAAAACCCCAATTATGACGGTCTACATGTATATTGTAATTGACCTAATAATATTTACTGAATGACTGTGGAGTTGGCAGCCATGTCCAGTTTGTGCACGTGAGACACCCCCCCCCCCCCCCCGGAAGGGTGGGTGAAGCTAGACGTGGAAGCCTCCAATGACAAGGCTGCGAGATAGCTAATGACCACGAGGAATTTGGAGCAGGAAACAGAAGGATCTCATGTGAACTCTAGTTTCTTTTTTGTCAAATGAAAACACATAGAAAGCAAGGCCTCAGTCTTCTGTTTTCTTTATGTAGCACCAATGCCAATCTAACCTGTCAGGGCAAATTCAGTAATAATTAGTTGCTGTTGATGATCCAGTCATTCTAGAATTGATTTTTTAAAAGTAAGCTGGTGAATAAACGAGAAATGACATAAACTTAGGGATTTTTTCCCTTTAAAAGTTAGTGTTGATGCAGCTTTCACAGACTCCTGTATTCCTGAAGCGTCTAGTAGGTAGGATGGTGGGCAGTTTAGCTTTAGTATAGAGAATGTGACAGCTGATGATACAGAGCCTCCAGCGTTTCTGTCTTGATGGGAGAGCTGGCCTGGTCTGCGGAAACGGAGCTCAGAGCAGGCCGAGGGGGGAAAAGAACAGCGAGTCCTGGCTGGAGCGCGCAGAAACTCCCCCTAATAACAAACAGCCGGTGGTGACTGAGTGAGCGCCCCAGGCCCTCTGACCCAGGTGTTGTAGTTTGTAAATGCAACACTTTTCTTTATCAGCCTCTTGGGGGTGATCTTCAGAGCCGGGACCCAGCTCCCTTCCGTCATCTTGCTGTCCCGAACCCCAGCTGTTCTCAGATGAAATTTCAGAAAGTGGCCGCTGGCGCTTTCTGGGTAAAGAAAGGTTCCAGGGTCTGCAGAGTGACCTGTGCCCGGTAATCAGCACTTGATTAAACACAATCAGCAGGGCGCCTCCTCCTTTCCAGGTTGTAGTTAACTGCGGCCGGCCTGCCGGCTGCAGCTGAGCTGCCTGGGAAGTGTGTTTGGCTTGGCATGAGTCAGCACTGCCCTGGGTAAACCGCCTGCTCTGTTGCAATCTTGCTTACCAAAGATATGTCCCCAGGCGGCACCATTCACTTTGCCTGAAAGCCACTGCTGTTGGTTCCTGCGATGATCTCATCCGAATGTCGCTCCCAGGACCTCAGTCGCTGGAGCTGGAGGCAGCTTGCTGTCTGTCCCGGCAACATTTTGAAACAGGCACAATCAGGTAACCCCAGATTCTTTCTCTTAGTTTCATTAGCCAGGCTGAGCTGCAGTGGAAATTTCTTAGTATGCAGAAGTGAGTCACTGCCTTATCCGTGGCTATCTTGAAGTTAATCCTTCAGCTCTTTGGGGCTTAAGCGGGGAAAGTTTCAATTCATTTGGCATCTGGCTATGGTTTTAGACCTAATTAGACCATTTATTGTATAAAGCTTGGAGAAGTCAAACCGATTTACAGCTTTATCCATCTTTGCTCTTGTTTTCTGTTCGTTTTATGTCTTGTGAGAAATACTTTAGTCAAACTATTTTTTAAAAAATTAATTTGTTAGAGAGAGAGAAAGAAAGAGAAACATCAATTTGCTGCTCCACTTGTGCATTCATTGGCTGATGCTTGTAGGTGCCCTGACGGTGGAGCAAACCTTGGCGTATCAGGACGACGCTCTAACCAACTGAGCTACCTGCCTGGGTGAAATGGAACTAGTGTTAAAGGAAGAGAGAGGCAAACATATTTGCTATTCTACCTACCTGTCATGAATATTGCATTTCAGAGAACACTCACTGTGTACCGGTGAATTTCCAAATTCCTCCCTGAGGTATGAAGAACCTACTCTGGTCCCTAATTCTGTCGAGGCTGCTGCCCTATCTCCCTCCTCTTCACCTCTGAACTTTTTAAGTCTTTATCCTCAATCCTAGGTAACTTCAAAGTTTGCTTCTGCTCCTTGCAGTTACCCCAAATATCCATGTTCTCTTTCGCCTCGGGCCTCCTCGGCACAAACAGGCCTCTGAAACACCCTGCCCCCACGCCACCCCAGTGAGCTGGCCCGAGCCTGGAAGTCAGTTCTTTCATGAAGTCTCCTTTTATTCACCGAGACTGGATTGGCTGGTGCTCAGGAGCACCCTGCGTTTGCTCTGATCACAGGTATATTGAGAATCAGCATCTTTTAGAATTGTATCCATGGTGCTTGGCACGTAGTGGATTCGCAACAGGGATAGAATGAAGAAGAGCCTCTACGCCCTCAACTCTGCTCCTCTGAGCAGCCCTTCATTTTGGCTTCCACCCCTGTTACTTCACTCGTGTTTTCCTGAAGATCACCAGTGAGCTCCTAATTACCAAACCCAATACCTAACCCACTGTCCTGGTTTCAGCCTTTATTTTACTTAATCTCTGCCGAGCGCCGAGCACTGTCGGACCATTCTTTTCTCCCCAGCAGCCCTCTTCACTTGGCTGGGAGGCCACCTTGTCTTTTCTGAGTTTCCAGTGTATTCTGTTATTCTCTGTGGATCATCCCATAAATGTTGATGATTCAAGGTTTTGCCTTGAGTATGTTTTCATTCTTCCCTAGCCCCTTCCTCTAAGGATTTCTAATGTACCCATAAATTCAACTATCTTCCGTCTTTTTTACCAGCCCAGCTGTTTGTCCCAAATTTCAGATCCATTCATCCTTCCTCCCTCCCCTCTTCACCTGAGGACATGCTTATTGATTTTAGAGGGAGAGGAAGCAGGGAGAAAGCTAGAGAAACATTCGTTGCCTCCCCTACATACCCAGACTAGGGGGTCGAACCTGCAGCTAGGCATGCGCTCTGACAGGGGACTGAACCCACAACCTTCCGGTATATGGGACAATGCTCCAACCACCTGAGCCACCTGTCCAGGGCCACATCCTGGTTTCCCACTTCACAAATCTTGACAAACTTTGTCTAACTTGACAAACCTACTAGTATGTTCAAAGGCCCTTCAATTCAACATACACATAACTGCTCATTATCTCCCTTACCCAGTATCTGTTATCTGCTTTTATTGCCGTATGTTTGAACTCTGTTAATTATATCCACCGAATCTTCCTGTTTACTCCTTTTATACCTCACGTCCTCTAGGTGTGCTAAATCTGTAGTCACTAAGCCCTTTTGATTTCTACTGTATTGGAGTGCTGTTTGATGTGTCTTTTCTTAATTCCCACTGTTATTGTCTAAGTTCACCAGAGGTCAGAAACTAGGCATTTTGTTTAATGAGCCCAACAGCTTAAACTTACGTGTGTGAATACTTTTAGGCAGGGCCTGCCCCCTTCAAAGGTCGCAGGCAGCACCACACATTAGAGACTTTGCCTTTAGGAGATGGACTTTCCAACTTCTGGTTCAGTCCTCATCTAGGCTCCATCTTCATCTTGTTGCCAGTTATTTCCTGAAGGCCAAATCTAATCTTTTCATCCTCGGGTTTTCAGAATGGCATTGCTTCCTTATTTCCTGCCTAATAACTTCAGTCGGTAAAGACCTTCACAATTTGACCCTGTCCTGTCACATCTCTGTTACTGTTACCTGTCTGATCTCCTTCTCCTTTCCCACGCCGTTTTTCTCCTCTTTAACCTCACAGAACTTCTCATTTTCCTAGTTCCTAGTTATACGGTGTCCTTGTAGGGCTCTGTGTTTTGCTAGTGGCCTCCCCTTCTCTGACTGGCAAAGTGCTCATCCCCCAGGAGACTTAGTTCATATGTTAACACCTCTTCTGCCTTTCTCAGGTAGGGTCTTTCTTTCTTTCTTTCTTTCTTTCTTTCTTTCTTTCTTTCTTTCTTTCTTTCTTTTTTATTTATTTACTTATTGATTGATTTTCAAGCAAGATAGAGAGAGAGAGAGAGAGAGAGAGACGATTTCTTGTTTCACTTATTTAAGCACTCACTGGTTCATTCTTGTATGTGCCCTGACTAAGGATCGAACCTATAACCTTGGGGTAGCGGGAAGACACTCTAACCAACAGAGCTTCCTGGCCAGGGCTTACTCTTTCTTACTTAGATTTCCACAGCATGGTGTGTCCCTTCCACTAGTCTGTTGAGTTCCTTGACTGAACCTGGTCCCTGACCGCGTTCCATCAGGCAGTGGCTGAAGTGGGTCTCCAAGGTCAAACCACTGGTTCAAATGTCTTTATTAGTCTTAGCAGTATTAGGAAATTCATAAGCTCTTTTATAAGGTGGCATGTTTTTTGTTCCTATGTGATCATCTTGAGACCATGGTGCCTAATCCCTGTATGTCTGAAATCATCAGGTAACCATTCAAGGTTAGTTTGAAGATTTATAGGCTTTGTTGAAACTGAATTCCATTATGTCACCTATCCTTTTTAAAGTCTCAACACTTTACAGAATTATTCCCTTGTGTCATTTTATTTGATACCTACAGTGCCCTGTGTTGGGTAGGTTTTATTATCCCTATTTTACTGGTGATTATAAAGGTACTTCTGACATCGAAACATACATTCAGGTAAGACTCACAGAGAAAATGAGCTTTTACATTGCATTAAGAACTGGTTTGTCTCTTGCAGTTAAATAGACCTTATTGGCTTCCACAGCAAAGGTACCTGTGCTCTGTGTGTGAGTGCTTGAAGATCTTGCCATTCACAAGGCCCCTTCGTGGTTGAGGTGGAAGGAGGAGGTGCCCAGAGCCGGCCTGACAAATGGAAAGGCCTTGGCAAGGTTGGAAATGAGTGTGCCTGCTCCAGCCTCCCAAGCTTCTCCGTTGTGCTTCAGCTGTGTAGTTTGTTAAAACCTAATGCAAAAGTGGAGCGTCAGGCCAAGTTGATGAGTGAAGGGGGTCATCACAGAGAGGAGTAAGCTGAGCGTTCAGAGCAGAAAAGGTTTCCTGTGGAAACCTAGTAATTCTTGTAAGTGATTACATTTGTAGGGTAATTTCACATTTTTGGGGGGTGCTAACATGCAATATTTGGGACAGGGTGGAATTTGACTTTACAAAGATGAACCATAAGGGCTAGGAAATAATCTCTGTTAGATACTGGTATCCAGTTTTGGTCCCCACATACTTAAGAGAGGATAAAGAGGATTAAAAAGTTAAAAAAAAATATGTCATCATTGTAAGATTTTTCAAAAAGGAAAGATTTTTAGCCTGGAGAAGGAAAAGCTAAGGGGATGATGGATTGATTACCATCTTCAAGTACAAGAACGGTTTCTGCCAGGGGTTCTGATTAATTGTTCCTCATGCACTTCAAAGACTTAAAAGGAAATGGGTTTAAATTGAAGGAGGGGTAGTCTTAATGAATTTGAGGGAGAGTCTGATCTTCAAAGTTGAGAAACATTTGAACGACCACTTAAAAGTGTTGAATTTCTGTTTGCCTTATCTGTCACCGAGTCACAAATCACCCTAAAACTCTTAGTGGCTTTAGATGACAACCGTTTCATTGCTCATCACTCTGTGGGTAATTCAGGGAAGAGGAGCCTGTTGGCTTGCCCTGTGTGATGGTGATTAGGCTGGAGGGTCCATCACAGTGTCACCTGGACGTCTGAATATGGGGCCTCAGTGCTGGCTGTTGGCCGGGGGCAGCTTGGTTCTCCTCCATGAGGTCCATTTCTCTTTCGGCCTCTCACCACTCATTAATCTGGGCCGGGCTCCTTTTCTACGGTGGTTGGCTTCCGAGGGGCCATAATGGGAGCTGGAGGGCCTCTTAAGGCCTAGGCCTGAGAGTCATACATCATCTCTTTGCTCCATGATTTTGGTTAAAGTGAGTCACAGGTGTGGCCCACAACCAATGGAAGGGGACACGGACAAGAGTAGAGGGTCAAAGTCACATTGCAAAAAGGCATGAAGTACGGTTGGGGTCTTTGTCCCCAGTTTTGGAAACAGTTTATTTACCACACTGACCTTAGAGATTTTTAATGAGCATAATCAGTACATGTTTATTGAATAGGTAGTTCGAGCATATGATTTATGAACTTGGTCGCATATCAGAGTCATCTGGAAGCTTTTTATAAGCATGGACTCCTTAGGTACCATACATGTGAATCCAGGTCTCCTGAGGGTGTTGGCACACAAGGGATGCTGTGTCCTTTCCCTCAGGTGGCTGTCAGTAAAATGACTGTGAGGCTGGGGGGAGGGAACGAGACAGGTGTCATATTCAGGGCAGGACGGCAGGGGCTTTAAGATAGGCCTGCCCCTCTCCTCCTCCCAGGGCTGGGCTGAGCCCTCTGCCTGGCGCGCCCTGCCCTCCAGGCGGCCCAGTGCCGGCTGTCTCATCCCGTTGGCGCGGCACCAGAGGACTGTTTCTGGATGCTTCACCGATTTTTTTTCTCTCATAGTTTCTAGCACTTTTTCCTTCATGGCACTTTGTGGTTTATAATTAAATATTTGTATGATTATTTGACTGATGCGTAATAGACAAAGTATGTCTGCCCTGCTTTCCAGTATCTAACGTAGTGCCTGCCTTGTAAAAGGTACTCGGTAAGCATTGTTGGGTGAATAAGTGGTTGATGGCCAGCATGCGTGAATGAAGTGATAGTTTAGTCAGCTTTCAAGGTGATGAGAATTTCGGACAGGTGGAGCAAATGAATGGGAAAATCATAGTTCCAGAGCAGGCTGTGTGGATTCCATTGCTCGGGTGGTTTCAGGATATTGGAGGAATATTGATTTGGGAAGGGGTGAATAGCTTTGTTTTGAGTGTGCTTGCCATGCTGAATTTGGGATCAGGATACGTCGCAGGCCTTTGGCAATGAGGTACTGAAGTTGAAGGGTGAGATTGATTCCGGATAGATTTGGAGTTACCTGAGTGAAGACTACGGCAAATACTTATTTGAGCTTCCATTGTGTGCCAGATAAAAGTGCACACTGCAGGGAAGGTGAGCCGAAGTGTGGCCGAGAAGGAACCAGCTTCGTGTACAGGGCTGTGCAGAACCTTCCTGGAAGGAAGGGAACCACGGTGTGTGGGCTCGGGGGCAGTCAGCGGTTTGTGTTTTGAGGAACCGAAAGGAGACCACTAAGGGCTCTGAGTGCGGTGAAGCTAGGGGGAGAGCAGCGGGAGGTCAAGTGAGAAAGGTCGGCAGGGCCCATGGGCCCTTCGTGGGCTTTGTAGGGAGTCCAGCTCTAGAAAAAAGCGTGGTGGGAGACCACTGAAGGGTTTAAAGGAGGGGAGTAACAAGCAGGGTATATATTTAAAAACATTTTTTATTCTCGTTTATTCTATTACAGCTGTCCCAGCTTTCACCCCTCGAGTACATGGGTACATTTGTTTAAGTAAAAGTTTACCCTGACTACTGTGTAGAGGATAGATAGTCAAAGAGGGACCACTAAGGACGTGGTCGTCGTAGTTCTTGAGAAAGTGGCACATAAGCAGGGCATGGCAGTGGGCATAATGAGAATGGGGTAGTTTCAGGATATACTTACTTATTTTTTAAAAAGATTTTATTTTTAGAGACGGGAAAGGGAGGGAGAAAGGGAGAAAAACATCAGTGTGTGGTTGTCTTATGCGACCCCCCCACTACTGGAGACCTGGCCTGCAACCCAAGTATGTGCCCTCACTGGGGTTGGAGCCACCCACCCTTTGGTTCTCAGGCAAACACCCAAAAACGATGAATTCTGCCCTGGCTGGTGTGGCACAGGGGATTGAGTGCCGGCCTGAGAACCAAAGTGTCGCAGGTTCGATTCCCAGTCAGGGCACCTGCCTGGGTTGTGGGCCAGGCCGGCAGTTGGGGCACGTGAGAGGCAACTGACCACTGTATCTCTCACACGTGGATGTTTCTCCCCTCCCTTCCCCTCTCTCTAAAAATAACTAAATAAAATCTTTTAAAAGATGATGGATGCTACTGTTGTAGTGACTAAGGGGAGCTTTTGGGATAGAAAAGAGGTAGAGAGGACGGGGAACCAGCATGCAAAGGAGTCTGGAAGTTGTTTTGAACATCTTAAGAGCCCTGAGACGCTCTCCCCCCATTTTACAGACGGTGAACCGAGGACCGGAAAATTTAACTTGCCCCCCAGGTCAGACCACCAGTCAAGTGGTGGAACTGGAACTTGGAAACCAGTCACCTTGGAAAGCCTCATGACCTCACTTACTGTTTTCCCTCTTTACCGCTTAATGCTTTTCCATATTTTTCCATTGAGTTCTCTCAGTGGTTCTACACGGCACGATTAAGATACGTACTTCGCAGCTGAGGAGTCCGAGGCACAGCTGAAACAGTTAGCACAAGGCCACACACCTCGTATGCGGCACCCGCCAGAGCCCCGTCGCGGTGTTCTTTCCCCTGTGCCACTGCTTCTCAGAGTCACGGGTGGAGCTGGCTTGTCTGGTGTGAAGCAGGCAGGAAGGGTTCTGGTTGTCTGACAGAGGTGGAGGGGGCGGGGGTTGCAAGGTCACTCAGACGAAGCAGAAAACAGCAGTTTTTGCCGTTTGGGGAGCATTTTGGTGCGCTAGGGGTTCGCCTTAATCTCCGCGTTCGGGCACTGGGTCTGCCAGGTGTGGAGAGTGGAGGGCAGGTCAGCCGGCACCACAGCTGAGTCGCACACAGAGCCTGGGCGCTTGCTCCAGTCCCATGTCCCCAAACCCTGCACAGCGGCAGCTCTCTTCCGAGCGCCGATGTGGGGACATCTCCTAGAGGTGCGTGAGTAAAAGATGCCTAAGCCCAGTGATGGCTCCGCCCCAGTGTGTGAACTGTTGGGGACCCAGGAAGTCAAGTCTTCCGACTTTCCTGTGACACCTGGTAGCTCAGGTGTGGAAGGTTGGGGTGAGAAGGGGAAGGATGGGGAGGAAACATACGGAGTAAGTTAAACAAATCAGAAAAGGGCCGTAGGGTACAGGAATGGCAGGTGGCAGTGGGTTGTGTTTGTAAGAAAATTTGTTTTAAATTCATTCTTACAGTAAATCTATTGTGGTTCTCTTTGATGCAAGGTATATTGGGGTATGGAGGAAAGAACGCCGAGATGAATAAGATGGGGTCTCTGACCTCAGAAAGAGTGCTCCATCACAGCGCGTGCCTGCAGGGTCTGAGCGGGTGGAGGCCGAGCCGTGTTACCCATACCGGCTTGTGGTCGATCCAGGGTGGCATTATGTAGGGCGCTGGCTTCTCAGGAAGACCCCTGGGGATTTTGGTCATCATGCTTTCGGTCTTGTTCTCGGGTCACAAAGTGTATTTTGTTTTGCACCTGAAAATGATCAGGCTTTTGGAGAGGGGATTCTATTTAGACTTGAGGGACTTGTGCTCAGAGAGGAGCGGCAGTTTATTATTTTAGAGTGAAGGATTCCTTTCCTGTTAATAGGATTCTGGGTTTTGCTCGCACATTGTTTTTCCAAGAGCAAGAGATCTCAAAGGAAACTTAACGGTAGCAAGCTTGCTTGGTGAGCATGGGATAACAGGATAGAGTAGTTTGTGGGGAAGAATACAGTTACAGAGAAGCTAAGATTATTGACTGCTTCCTATAGGCCAGGTACTGTACAAAGAGCTTTGCATATAGTAGGACATGTAATTCTCCCAGGGGTTTTCCTGAAAAGTAGACACAGTTACCCTCAGTTCACACGTGAGGAAACCAAGGCTGTCTCCAGGCCAGTAAGAGACTGGACTGAGGTGGGAACCCGGTCCCTCTGACGCTGAGTCCTTACCCCTAACTGCTCCTGCGTGCCGGTCCCGCTGCACGCTTCACGGAGGGACCTCACCTCACTGCAGAGAGGGTGGCGTGTCACCCATCCCCAGTATTCCTCTGCCTTGGGCCACTCTGGAGTGAAAGAGGGCTCCCCTGTATTCTCCTCCTCTTCTTCTTCTTCTTCTTCTTCTTTTTTCCCTTCTAATTTTCTTCGCCGACCGCAGTTTGATGCGGTCACGTTCTTTGGTTAAATACAAGGTCTAGCAGAAACAACGCCTGCTTGAGTGTGGGTGGTAGGGGAGTAGTATGGGAGTAATACTTTACAGTTGTAGTTTGTAACATGTCAGACGGTGTGCTGGAGTGTGATGCTGTTACGTCACAGAAGGACGTGCTTAGGGCTTTGTAGTGGAAGGTGGTGTAGCTAAAACGGGGCGCTGTGTGTGCCGGCCCCTGGGTGTTACTGCCGTTGTGATCGTGCAAGCCCTTGTCTTCCTCTCTTCTCACGTTTGGTTGGGAGGACAGTGTGTCTCCTTAGAGGGACGTCCCGTGTCTGCACACGTTGCTTTTGTGTTGAATTTATTGTCTTGACTTTATGGGTTAAATGATGAGATTTCTCCAGCCCCTGACTGGTCGTCCGTGACCCATTCCCCATCTCCTTTTCCACCCAATTTAAATCCAACTTCTGAGTCTGACTTTGAAATACTTAGTCTGGCTGCAGTCCGGTCACTCAGTCCAGCCACTGCTCTCTGGGTCACTAGTTAGTGTCATTACTGTCCCTCCTCTTTCGCCCTCTTGTCTGGGTTTGTCTGAGTCAAACCCAGTTACTCATTGTGCCCTTACGTCCTTGCCTTCCTACTGGGGCGTCCGTGGTTCTGTTGTGGTTTTGACCTTGAGTGTCGTTCTCTTTCTGAAGCCTCCGTGACCGATCCCTCGTTGGGAGTGATCACGTCCTCCTCTGGGTCTCGTAGCAAAGGGTTCTTTTACGTCTTCTTTGTGGCACAATGTACTCTCTGCCACGCATTTCCCTGGTTTGTGCGCATGCGCCAGGCCCTCACACTACGCCATTGCCTCGTGGTGCAGATCTGTCTGGGCGGCCTTGTGTTGCCTCTTGCGTCTAGCTCAGCCCCTGCACGAACTGGGCATTGGACACCTGCTGGGTGAATGACGGATAAGCACAATTTCAGATTTAATTTCCTGCTCATCGCTTTAGATTTCTTCTCCCTCCTTTGCGCTTCTTCCTTTTCTTTTCAGTTTGCTGTGCTGTCCGTTGCTCTGGCTCGCGGAACCTATCTTCACCACTCTCTTTTCCTGCCCAGGTTTTATTTTGTCTTGCTGGCTGGCGCTCACTGTGTGGGAGAGCCACATGCTTGCTGGTCAGATTTTCTCCATCCTTCTGGGGCTCGCTTCTCTCCAGGAGTCATGTGACCAGCGTGACGGCATTAAGGTCCTCATAAAAAGACCATGTGTAAACAACAGTCCTCAAGGGTTGCTAGGCCACTGGTTTCAACTGGGAAACTTTCTGATCCACGTTTCAAGGGAAAGGAGAAAAAGTCCTTGGATACTCGGGAGGTAGTCGATCAGTGCACGTATTCGCGCTGTGGGGTGTTAGAGGCATCCTGTTTGACCGTAGACGTGATGCCAGAGGCCCCAGAAGCTTCTGCTATTAGTGTTGAATCCCCGAGTTTTCTCTACAGCTGGAAGAAACATTAGAGATGAGTGTAGTCCAACCCTCCTATTTTCCAGATGGGAAAACAGACCCAAAGAGGTTAAACGACAAATCCATAAGAAAGGGGATATTCGTTGCCTAGCGTTTCATCCGAAGGCTGGATGTGACTCGCTAGCTCTTTGAAAGCACCCGGAGTTTCACCGGAAGTGGAGGCGTCCGGTCCCTGAAACCCAAGGCTGGTGCAGGGCTGGGAAGTGGACGCAGGCTGGGAGCAGGCCGGACTGGGGACAGTGCTCACCAGAGGAGCCTTTTTAACTGTTGCCGTCCTTCTGGGTGGTTCCCGTCTGGGCCTCTGCTCAGTCAGGGCCTGGCCGACAGAAGTCTGTTCTTTCTACATCTGAAAAGAGGCCAACATTTAATAATAAAAATATATCTAATTTTTCTTGCTCTTTTTTCCCAGCCCTCATATGCTTTTTTTCAGGCTTAGTTTTCTTATCTCAGCATTTTCTGTGTTTTGATTGTTGACTCGAGGTCAGATGTTGGTACGAAGCGTGAGAAACCCCGGAGCTATCTTAGGGCCCCGTGACTGGTTGTCCGTGCTTTTTAGGTGACTCTCTCACCCGACTCGGAGAATGATGTGCTTTATTGTCACTGAAACCCTGTCCAGGGAACCAGTTGTTGGCAGACAGGAAAGTTTACCTACCTGTTTGTGGCTAGGGAGCAGCAGTGTAAAGAGACAGCCCAGAACAGGAAGTCAAGTGCAGACAGGATGTGCCTGTTAGTGCAACTTGTGTGCCTGGGTTTCAAAACTCGCCGGGGTTACAAAGGCTGGATGTTGAGGGTGGTTGAAGAAGTCTCAGTTTCTGGAGCCAAGGCCCCTAGTCCTTTCTGCCCTTGCCTGCGTACAGGTGCACATCTTTCTTCCCGAAGCGCCTTCCTTTCTTCCTGCCGCGCGGTGGTTTTTCTTAGCGCCCATATGCTTTATAAAATGAAGCCGAATTGACTGCCGATCTGGTTTCTTTCGGTAACTGGGATTCAAGCTGTGCTTGGCTTTTTTTTAAAAAAAAACAAAAAACAATAGAAGATCTTAGCCTAGAATTCAGCAGCCTTTTAAATTACAGGATCCTTTTGTTGGATTCCAGGATTTCTAGCACGTTTTTTGAGTGTTTCCTGAGTTCCTGAGCTAGGTAGTTTACAAGTAATCCCAGTTTTAGTCTTTGAGTTGAAAATTTCCTTGAGGGTTGAAGGCTGGATCTGTTGCTAGCTGCTGAACTGTTTTATCCCTAGGCAAGGCAAGTTTTTGGAGAAAGGGTTAAACAGGTAATTAGCTTGGGGGCCTTTCAGCTGCTAAGCAATCTTAGGAACCTTTATTTTCTGAACCCCCTCCCATTCCTCGTTGTTTCCCCCGGAGAAATCTGCTTTATTATGTTCCTCGGGCTGGATTGACTATGGAATACCTTATCTGTGGGGAGTAATCTTGGGATCTTTGTGGGTTGTTAAAACTGAGTTATTTCAGCCCTGGCTGGTGTGGCTCAGTGGATTGAGCACCAACCTGTGAACCAAAGGGTCGCCGGTTCGATTCCCGGTCAGGGCACATGCCTGGGTTGCGGGCCAGATCCATGGTGTGGGGCGCGTGAAAGGAAACCACACATTGATGTGTCTCTCCTTCTCTTTCTCCCTCCCTTCCCTCTCTGTAAAAATAGATAAATAAAATCTTTAAAAAAAAACCCAAAAAACTGAGTTATTTCAGAGCAGGTCCTTTCTGGTGGTCTCAAACCCTAAGCCATGGATGTGGGGCAGATAAAGGTCTGGGCCCTGTGTGGTGTGCACCCTGTGTCCCTGCCACCTCGCAGAGGGTGCTAGCCTTTGACTCGCATTCCAGGAGCAGATGGGTGAGGTAGTAGTATCGCACGTCTCAGCACTGATGTGGAGAGCATTAGGTGTCTTTTTTTCTCAGGAAAAAGGGGTAGAAAAGATGGGCCAGTTTGCACTTTGTTGTGGGACACAGAGGCAAAGGGTAAAACCTGAAGACCGTGTTAATCAAGCACGTGCGTTCCCAAGGGGAGACTCTGGTGAGAAAACAGGTTTTCTTTGTGCTAACCAGGCAAACGAGAAATCTCCGTTTCTGCTTCTTGGGATGGGTCCTGGACATCACGCATCGTGGCAGGGGCAGAAGACAGTTTAGAAAGTCAGCATAATTTTCAGATTGACATCAAACCGAGCCAAAGGTCAGTGGGAGGAAGGGGGCGGGTAGTCGGAGCTCACCCAGGATTTATCACCAAGTCCCATTGGACTTCAGTTTGGGGCAGGCAGTGATGGCAGGGGACAGGAGTGTTTGTTCAGTTCTCGGAGTTTGGACAAGAGGGACTGAGGAGCTGAGGCAGAAGTTTAAACTGGCTGGACTGTGGGAAAAGTGACAAGCCTCCTTAGCAGTGGGGTAGAATTGGGAAGAAATGTAACAGCTGAGGGCTGTATGGAGGATAAAGCACTCTTGCCAAGGCTGAGATTCTTTGGGGGTTAGCCAATGAGGAGCTAGTGGGAGGGGCCTGGAGTCATTTAGTTGTTGGAACATCATTGGAAAATGGGATTGAGTCTGAGTGTATCAGCATGTCTAACAAAAAGGTGGATAGGGGATAGAGCAGATACACTTTGTCACTTTAAAGACCTTAAAGATTTTTTTGAAATTATTTTTGGCCAGCTTTTATTGAGCATCTATTACGTGCTGGGCTTTAAATACCACCAGAATCTAGAGTCTTTGTTCATTCTCTACATCACAGTGTGATTGGCTACAGTAACTTTTTGCAGTCCACTTTGGGAAGGTAAAATGCCTAATTTTGATCCTAGACAGAATGCCTGTCTTGAAGTGCTGCCTTTTCCTGGGGCGTAGGAGTGCCAGAAACCCTCGCACCTAGTCCCTGGCTTCGTGAGCGCATTTTACCCTGGGCCCCCTCCGTCAGTCACTGTGATGGTACCTCGTGAGAGCAGCTACTTCGGTTGGAAGGCCCAGAAAAGCTGCTCTGGTAAGTCCTGTTTCCTGCACTAGAGAGTATGAGGAGGATCAGTCTTTTTATTCTTGATGAGCTTTGTCATCAATTTCGATGGAAGAAGGATCCTCTGGTAATTAAACTGCAGGTCCATTTATTCTTTTTTCAGCGTTAGGAGATTTTACTCTGAACTGTTTTCTTCCCCGATTGACTCACCCTTTGGGGCAAAATGCCTGTGCTGAACTTAAACATGTAGGTTTCCTGCTGCGGAGTCCAGTCTGTCATCTCTCCTGAACTTCACACTGAGAAGCAGCCGTTTAACTGGCCAGACCCCAAGGGTGGTATTTTGGCCCAACTCCACTGGTTAGAGTTCCTTTTCCCTGAACTGCACAGCAGATGCTGCGGTCCCTCTGCAGATATTTGTCACCGACTAGTTGAAACCGGGGAGTTTCCAGAAACACTCATACCGTGTGATTGTTATGCGTGTTTTCAGTTGCTCACAACAGTTAACCACCTCAGGAAAAGAGCTTGCCATTGCCAGTGGCGGGTGAGGTTGCTGGCCTCCTCCTCCCCTTACTCCTGGTCTCCTTTCCACCCCTTTCTGCCCAGGACCCTCTGCTGTTCTGTGTCATATGCCCTTCAGTCGTGTTTCTCCTTCCACCTGGCTTGTGTGTGTGTGTCAGCGTGCGTCAGTGCGCCACATGTGTCAACGTGTGTGTGTGTGTGTGTCAGTGTGTGTCGCGTGTGCTGCATGCGTCAGTGTGTGTGTCAGCTTGTGTGTGTCAGTGTGTGCTGTGTGTGTCAGCCTGTGCCGCGTGTGTCAGCAGCAGCAGGCGGAGCTCTGCTGAGACCTGGGTGGAGCGGCTGAGGTCCGTCCCTGATTTCCCTTCTCTGTTGTTTGACTTCCCCATCTGTCTTCTGCGCAGGGTTGTTTGTATTCTTTGCAGTTCTCCTGGCCCTTCCAAGCCCCAGCCCCTTGCGGGCACCGAAGCGTTTGGATGTAGGGAAGGGGAGCCAGGGCGGCTTTTATGCAGGAGAGGGATGGAAGTGATGGTCTTGTTTGTCTTCGCGGTTCTCCCTGTCTGACTTTCTAATGCTGTGTTAACGTCAGTTTTAATGTCTTTGTGTTACTCTTAGAAGGTAGTCTCTTACCATTCTTATTTCTAAGTAATCTTAGCAGACATTTAGACGTTGTCTTCAGCATGCATGAGGTAGGCATGACTGTTAGGTTTTTCCTTATAGGTATTTATGAGGTTCTATGGGTTTAACCCCTTAATTTGCTCATTGTCCTGGAATCACGATTGCGGTTTTTCAGTCATGAATTTGTTGCCCTCCATTTCCACCCAGAAAAAACCCAAACTAATGCAGTTGCCATTAGCAATGCTCTAACAAATACCTGGCGACCCCATTCACCTGGCAGCACGCTGCACCAGTGCTGGAGATAGACTCACTCTCGTTCCCTGTTTCACGTGCCGCGTCCCAGCCACACTCCTGCAGCTGTTAAATGCAGCGCTACCCGAGCGCTCACCTGCCCGGAATGTCATCACCACGCAGCGCTGAGGCCTTGTCTGTGCTTGTCCCTCTGGGAAGTCCGCAGCAGCTAGGAGAGGGTTTGGCTCACAGTATTGCTGCACAGATAATCAGATGAATGGATTAAAGCTTTTGGGCGGTACACTAGGTGCACAGACAGGGCGAGAGTTTTCCCTGAGGAAGGAGGTGCCGTGTGGAGCGAGGGTGGGAACAGTGGGGAGGCCGAGAAAGGAGCTTGCGGCAGAAGCTTGGCATTTGAGGGCCTGGAGGAATCGGAGTGTGGCTGGAGCTAAGAGCAGGGAGAGGTAGGTCCTGGGCTCTAAGGATTTGCTTTCATTATTATTTAATGGTTACCAGTGAGAATTTTATTAAAAGGAAGGTGATAGAGAATTAGTGTAGTTGACACAGTTAAGTCTGAACCCCCAACTCAGCCTTGACTGGTGTGGCTCAGTTGTGGCGGACCCTGGGCGGGGCCCGTGCCAGGGTTCCCGATTTGGTCCCTGGGCGGGGCGTGTATGAGGGGCAGCTGATCCAGGTTTCTCTCTCACATGGATCTTTCTCTCTCTCTCTGTTTCTCTCTCCCTTCCCCTCTCTCTAAAAATAAATAAATAAAATATTAAAAAAAAAAATCCCCACAATGCCTTACTTAGCCAGAACAAAGCTAGGCCAGAATAGAGACTAAAACACATCTTAAGTATTGATTAAGGGCTTTATTTTTAGAAAAATGAGGTCCATCTACAGCATTAGTACCCTGATGGTGTAGTAAGTAGGCAAAGCAGGTGAAGTAGCGGATGTATAACATAAAATGTTGGATCCCCAGGGATGGGTTTCCTGTCCACCGCACTTTTTACAAGGTCCTCAGGTGCTGAAGTGTTGGCTTGGTGGGTAAGTAGGTAGGCACCCCTTTCTGGTGTTCCTGGAAGAGAGTAGGAACTGGTACTAAATGTTTCCTCCGTGCCAGCGCTTCGTGTGACCTCTGTTGTCTGCTCACACAGTCCGTCCATCAGCCTCGCTCTCCCAGCGCCCAGGCCCTTGGATTTCTAGTAGTAAGGCCAGGGACTGTGGACGGTGAAAGAAGACCCCCTCTTTCTGCAGAACTACAAGTTAATTAAAGAACTTGGACTTAACATCCTTTCACTCTCTAGCTGTGTGAGCCTGATCGAGTTACCCACCCCTCTTCATTTACAAAATGAGCATTTAAATTCTGGCGTCCGCAGGATTATTGTATTAAATGAGGCAATAGGTGCAGGCATACTTGGCACATGGTAGGTGTGCCGCTTCACACAAGTGAGCTGTTTTGTGGTGTACTTTTTCCTTAAAAAGTATAAATTTCTAGGATCATCTGGAAAGGACTTCAGGACCCCTGAGTCTGAGTAACTCTCCCACTTCTCCTCTTGTCTGCCACCTGAAGTAACAGCACAGGAGATCTCTCTCACCTGAGGCTTCTACAGCTTTGATTGCTTTTATTAAAGTATCACTTGGGAAGTGGAGAGAGGAGGCTGAGCCTGAGACCTAGTGTCTGAAATCTTTGCCAGTGTGAGTAGAGGGTCCAGAAGCTGGGGTGGAGAGAGGCAGATATTTAACACCAGTCCCTTATGATGACCCTGCCATTGACACAAGGTGTGGCCCTGCCTTCTGCTCTTTCTGTAGGATCGAGAGCCAGGTAACTTGCCTAGTACTTGCCACATACCTGGACTCGTAAAGGTGTGCTCTCTTTATACTGAGCACCTGTGAGGTCTGTTCAGAAATAGTCCAGGCATTGTTAACATAAGGAGAATGGTAAGAATGCGTGACATCGATGTCACCTGGCAGCCAAGGGGAGTGGACTGGAATGCACATGTATGAACAATGACGACTTCACTGTACTAGTCAGTGGGGGCGGTAGACACTATGGGGTGAGCACATGTACTCCTGTGGCCGTCACACTCAAAATGACTGAGCGAGCAGAGCAATGAATCTGCACCAGACTTTGTGTTAAGCTTGAACATTCCTCCATAGAAACTATCCAGATGACTCAGAAGGCCACAGCCATGGGCAACTGGTGATTGGCAGCTTCTCATGCAGAGTTTTTTGGCAAAACAGCAAATCACCCAGCTGACTTAGTCCCCCTATAGTTTTGGTGCCCTGAGACTTCTGGCTTTTCCCCAAACTAAAATCACCTTTGAAAGAAAAGAGATTTCAGACCATCGATGAGATTCAGGAGAATATGACAGGACAGCAGCTGATGGTGACTGGGAGAACTGTGTGAGGTCCCAAGGTACCTACTCTGAAGGGGACTGAAGTGTCACTGTCCTGTGTACAGTGTTTCTTATATCTTCCATAAATGTCTGTTTTTCATAGTACATGGCTGGGTACCTTCTGGGCAGACCTCATACTCCGTCTCGGCTGTGAGGTGTGCGTGTGTCCCTGGTACACCGAAGCCCAGAGAGGCAGATTTCTCAGGCTCGTTCAGTTACTCTGTGTTAGAGCCAGGATTTAAGGTCAGGTCCGACTGAGTCTAAAACCAAAGTAAAACATTTGTTTGGAAACTTTTTCTTTTTCACTGTTCTGTTTTTTAAAAGCTTCGCTCTAAAATGAAATTCTTACCTAGGAAACACGCATTATCCGTTACACACACCCAGTGGCCTGCCTTGGGGGTTCCCGAGCCTTCGGGAGTGTTTTCCCTGCCGTGGAACATCCCTTGTTATGTCCGGCCCCCCTGCCACCTCAGCAGGGCTGCTGGTCAAATTTAGGCCTTGGGTTCCAGAGTTCCACCTTGTACTCATCTCCTCTGTGACGTAGGTGTTCTGCATTCTTTATTCTCAAATAAGTAGCTCTGAAATAGTCTCAGTATCACGGAGAACACGCTCCATTGCCCCACCCCCCACAAGTGAGACCAGCCTGTCATTTGGTTTACTCTGCGGGCTACTCACTCACAAACGCAACATTTGCCCTGCGTGACGTTCATTGTGTTGTCACCAGCACTGGGAACCTTCCCCGTCTGAGGGGGACACCTCAGGCAGGTTCACTGGAAAATTCCTGGTACTGATTCTGAGATTCTGTTTTGAAGGCAACCGTTTCAAGGGAGTTCACGTTTCTTTTCAGACTAATTTATTTTTAAAAGTAAGCCGCCTTCCGAGTTGAGAGATGATTGTAAATTTCAGGTGGGTTCTCAGAGTAATGATGGATTCTTGACTGCGTGGGCGATGTGATCAGCTCTGCCAGAGGCCCTACCCAACCAGGCCCTTGGGAGTAGGGACCTCAAGCCTTGGGTGGACAGAGAGATGGACGTGGGGCTTTCCAGCCAGTTGTCACTATTGAATGTCTCTCTAGGTTGATGCCAGTGTAGAATTGTAACATAATTTAATGGTGATTTATTTTAGCGGGCTATTTACGGAGCACTTAACCATCAGTTAGACACTTTGTGTGTGTTTCTGCTCGGCCCTACAATTCCCTTCCAACAGGGGAGGGATTGTCTCTCTCATGCACGTGAGGAAACAGACTTACAGAGCTTAAGTCACCTGCCCAAGGTTAGCTACCCTTTGTTTCCGATGGAGGACTTTTTCATAGCCATTTATGTCACTGTAAATACTGAGAAAACGCCTTGGGCCCTAAGGAGAGAGAACTAGTGCCCGCCTCATCGGCTGTGCTGGTAAAACACTGAATGTCCTTGGCCTCCGTGGGTTCGTCCCACGAAGCACCTGCGCGTCTGCCACGGAGCGGCAATGTGTGGGTGAGAACGGCAGGGCGGGTGGGGCTCCTGCCCTCGGGCTATACATAGACCCGTGCGATCACAGATTGTGGTAGTGACTGTGAAGGAAACTCAGGGTGATGAGAGAGGTATGTGACTGAGGAGGACCCCTCTAAAGAGGTAAGGTTGGAGTTGAGGCCTGAAGGGTGACAAGAAGCCCGGGATGAGCTTGCTGGGCTTTGGGAAGGGACAGGGAGCCGTGGCTTGCAGCTGAGCGGCTGGGGCGGATGGTAGCAGGACGGGAGCTGGAGGCCCTGGAGGTCGTGCACGCCGGGGTCTTCTGTTCAGGAAGGGGTTGGGAGTTTCATTCTAAAATGTGGTCGGAAGCCATTAGAAAGCTTTCTCTGTGTGTTTTGAGGGGCGGAGGGAACTGGGTGGCGCCCTGGAGAAAGAATCGGGGAGGGGCAAGCACCGAGGTGGAAGTGTAGTTAGGGGCTCTTCCTGAAATACAGCAGAGCACAAAGCCCCTGACCCGTGGGGTTTTGTCTCGGTTAGGTGGCATGATGAACAGATACGCAGTTAATAGTAGCCAGTACTGAGTCATTCTTGAGATTAGAAGGTGACATTTAAACTGAGGGGTGAAGGACAAGAAAGAGCCAAGCAGGAGATATGTTCTTGAGAGAAGAGTCCAGGCAGAAGGAACAAACAGCAAGTGCCAAGGGACTACGGAGAGAAATGTGGGCGGTCGATGGGAGGTGGTGACTTAGACCACTGTCGGGGGCAGGGGGTGGCGATGGGAACTTAGAGTCTTCAGCTTCAGGACGGCATTTAAAGTCACTGGCTGGGGCTCCTTGGGGAGGGAGTGGGATGGAGAGGGCGCTGGAGACATACAAGGTGAAGCAAAGCCCGTTCTGTATTAATGATCTGTTGAGTGGGATACTTTTCCTTGTGCACTTACAGCACAGATGCTTTTAATAATTCCGGGAATACGGCAGTGACCGCCTCACTGGGCTGGGGATGACTGTAAGGCTTGCCATCTAGCCATTTTCTGATTTGCTGTGTCAGAAAGGTACTTCTTTGAGGATTGGAGGCGTTTTAATTGGGTATCTGGAAAGGGTTTTTAGACCAGGGGCTCACCGTCAGTGCGTTAATTCCAGGATGTTGCTGTCTCTGCACCGCGTGGGGCCTGCTCTTGCCGAGGTGCCTGGGCACACAGACCAGTCGATCAGACCCACAGCAGGCTGGACAGGGGCCTTGAGGACTTCCCTTTACTGCTGTCGGCTTTGGCGGTCGGCGAGGCGGTTTGGACTTGCAGTGCACGCCAGCCCGGCTTCCACTAGGACGCTGGTGTTCTGACCCTCCCCAACACGGGTCAGACCCTCCTCCACGGGACAGCTCACGACAACCACAAGCCCGCGTAAAATTATTTGACTCGGTCAGGCGAACAGGGAAGAAATCCCGTCATCTCCCCTCTTGCCTCTGACTCTGACCATACTCACCCTGCCTGGCACAGGTCCCTTAGCTCACCTTGCCATTAACTCTGCACTTTTCCTGCTCAGCAGGGCTCAGTCTCCCAAGAAACACCAGCATGCTTACCAGGCTGACGAAATCCCATGTGCTGGCCAGCCATTCTTGCCTCATAGCACAGGGTTCTTCCGCAGGGAACCGGGAATTCCCCGTTCACCCAGCCCTGCGTCTCGCCCCCTCCTTCCCTGTGGGCAAGGTGGGAGGGGAGGCCCGGCCGTTTTCAAAGTCGCTCTGGGAGAGCAGAGGCTGCGTTCGAGGTCTGAATCTCTATGTCCCTCTTTTCTGAAGAGGGTGCAGGGGATCGGAGAAGGAATTCCAAGCCCTCCATGAAGATTTGATAGTGTTCTTCCAAGATCAGAAGGAGACGTGCAGATCAGAAAGGGTAGTTTTCCGAAGTTGTTGACACGGGGAAAATTCTTCGTGCCCCTCACAGCTGGTTCCGCTTTCATTCCTTCAGGGACACGGTCAGGCACCAGGTGTGTGAATCTGCGTAGTGAGACAGTGCTCCCGAGAGAAAAATGTTGATTTGGTGTGGCAGTGTTAAAATGGCAAACCCTTTCCTCTCATTCCCTGAAGTACCCCGGCTGTGGTTGTTATTTCGGCCTAACTAGGGCTTTCTGGTTTGGCCAGGGAGCACTTTGAACTGACCGCATTAGGAAATGCCTCTTTTTGGTTTTAAGTGTGCTCAAAGCGTCTGCAGACTCTGGTGACCGTGCAGAGCGAGCAGGTGTGAAGCGTTTCAGCAGTGGGCATCTTTCCACCTGGCCCTCCCAGAGGAGCCCCTTCCCGGCGTAACACGCATCCCCAGGATAAGACTGTTCTTCACCCGAGCACGGGGCCTACGGAAGAGCAGTGACCAATACCAAGTCTTTGCACAGAGCCCAGTCCTGGCTACAACAGCCAGCTCCTTGAACAGGCCAGGACGTTTCCTTCAGAGCGCTCCGGAAGAGGCAGGCTCGATGGGAAACAGCCGAGAGAATGGCAGTAGTGCCGCGGACGACTAGTCTTCTCGACTCCCCGCTTCTGGGTCGGGATGGCCTACAGCGCCTCACCGGGCCGCAGTCCCCTGGGTGCACGGACCTCGTCAGGTTCGCTTTCGGTCTCCCTGGTGCCCGGCCATAGCCGGTGCTTTCTAAGTGCGTATAAAGCACAGGAATTGAAATGACATAGGGCTGGCCAGTTTTCCAGGGTTTTCCTACTGTTTGTGCCTTACCAAGAGGGTCTACCCATCTCTCTCACATTCCTTCTCTCTCCGGAAACAGCCGCAACAGGTAGTGAAGTTTGTTCTTTTCTGGTGGTTAGATGCCTCGCCCTTTCCTTTCCTTTCCTTTCCTTCTTTCACGTTTCTCTGCGAATGCGGTAAGCGAGTCTGCGGTTATGTCTGCCTTCACTTCCGTCCCACTGTCTGGTGAGAGGGACGACCTCTTTCCTGGCCAGAACCCCTGATCCCTGGGTCACTTCGTTCTGCTGCTGGCCCTTGCTCCCGTTGTTTATGGCTAGCTTTCCTTCCTCTGTAACCTCTCAGCCTCTGGGGCTGTCCTCTGCAGTCTTTGAATGTGCCCACATTCTCTAGTTTCAGTGACCTGGATCCTCTTCAGCTACCACCTTCTCTCTCCCATTCACATTCAAAAGTTTCTTGAAAGAGTAATTTATCCTTAGAGTCTTGGCAAATCCTCACTTTTCATTCACTTTCCAACTTATGGTTATTTTCCTAAAATGCTCAAGTAAAGAACATACCCACATTTTCCTAAAACTGGATCCATGGGGCATTTTCCATTTTTTATTGTGTTCTCTCCGGGTCAGGTGATAGCGTGGATAATTTCTTCTTGAAGCTCCTAATACTCTTTGTTTCCCACCTCTGGGCATCTTTCTTCCTGTGTTCTGCTTGTTGGTTTTCCTCTGCTTGCCCTTTATTCAGGTCGGGTCTTCCCGAGGGTTCTCCCGGCCCTGCCTCTCTTCCGACCCGACTGTCAACCTTCCGCCCCACTCTGGGTTACTTACTTGCAGAAGGCTGAGGATGCCCAAGCCTTCATCTTCAGCTGAGCCCAGGCCCCTGTGTGCTGTGCACACAGTCAGCACCTCCCGCAGGCATGAAACTCCGCTCAGCATCTTAGCCCGTGCCCTGCCTTCACACACAGACGCGTGCCTGCTCCTGGGGGCCTTGTCCCAGTTACTGATTCCACTGTCTGTCCTGTCGTGTAAGTCAGAGACCCGGGATTTATCCAAGGCTGTTTTCTTCCTTCTTTCCCCCTGCCTCTTCAGTTCGTCCACACAGACTGCTAATTCCGGTAGAGACCTTGGGACAAACCCAGAAAGCCAAATGGTGATTGTGGTGAAGTGCCTAGTTTTGCCTCTTGCCTGTGCGCTCCCCGAGAAACTGTAGTTAGGGCGTTGGTGTCGTGCCAGCAGCAACAACTAGTGTTAATTCAGTGCCTCACGGCCAGGGAAGGCCCAGAGGGGGGAAACGAAGTGCGGAAAGGTTACGACGTGGTAGACCGTGGGTAACATAACCCACGTAGTAAGTAGTGAAACACGGCTTGGGAACTGTTCTGCCCACACCCTGTGGTCTTTGTATTGTTACACCCTTGTAACATGTTTCTGATGCTCCGGGGGGGGGGGGGGGGGCAGGCGCTCTCCGGAACTGCAGAACCCCTCCTTCTGGGGGCTGCTTACTGCACTGTCCTCGCCTATCTCTCGCCAACAGAACTCATTTAACTAACTGCTCTCTCTTTCCTTCATCACTCCACCATGTGAACTGCTAATTGCAAGTGAGGCAGGTTACCACCCCTGTCTTCTGGAAATTTAGAGTCTTCAGGCAAGAAATAGAAAATTTTTTTAAAGATTTTATTTATTTTTAGAGAGAGGGGAAGTGAAGGAGAAAGAGAGGGAGAGACACTGCTGTGCGAGTGATACATCGATCAGTTAGTTGCCTGTCATAGGCCCCCAGCCTGGGACCTGGCCCACAGCCCAGGCACATGCCCTGACTGGGAATCGAACCGGCAGCCTGTCAGTTTGCAGGCTGGCCTTCATCCGCTGAGCCACATCAGCCAGGGCGAGAAGTGTTTTTGTGTAGGAAATGAAACTTAGTTAAGATTGAAATGTTGTATGTGATTCATTCACTCACTAGCCCTTGTGGCTCCACCTACCTGCTGGGTTTGTATGACTGTTGCGGTCCCTGCTCTCCAGGGGTCACAGGCAAGTGGAGGGGGCAGATATTAGTCGGACCCACCTATAAGAGTAAATGAATTGGATCACAGCTGCGCTGGAGGCAGTGCCGGGAAGTTAAAAAGGCCCTAGAGTGGTCAGAACCCCAGGTTATAGCTGTGTGAGCCAGAAAGTTCCTCTGTCTGCCTGGCCTCTTTTCATGTATAAAATGGCCAAGGTTGAAACTGTTGGCTTTTTAGTTTCTTCAGGCTTATCACGTCTTTGAACTGTGACTTAACAAAGGCACTTTGAACAGTCAGGAGGCAGAGCAGAAAGTATCATTCTTTTATGTGACCTGATTATTGAGTAATAAACACTGTGTTCCATTTATTATCTCTGTAAACAGCAAGTTCAGGCTCAAAATGTCCATGTGGACCACCTTGGGATACTGAGAAAGCGCTCTCTTTATCACTTCAGTGTTAGGCATTTCGGTGGGCTGTCTTGCAATCTTTAGGTTATTCTGATACTCGAGAGGTTAGCTCCTCTTTGTTTTGTGATTTAAAAAGCCAGCCCTGGCTGGTGTGGCTCAGTGGATTAAGCATGGGCTGCAAACCAAAGGGTTCTTGGTTCGATTCCCAGTCAGGGCACATGCCTGGGTTGTAGGCCAGGTCCCCAGTAGGGAGCGTGCAAGAGGCAACCACACAGTGATGTTTCTCCCCCTCCCCCCTTCCCTTCCCTGTCTCTAAAAATAAATAAATAAATAAAATCTTTAAAATAAAAAGTCATCAGTCCCCTTGTCCCTACTACTTGTATTTGGTGTGTAAAATGGGAATAATAATCCCAGACTTCCTAATAAACTCACAGAGGCACTGATTCAGCAAGGAAGCTGAATTTTATTCGTTGAGCATCCGCTTTGTGCAGGGCGCTGCTAGGTACGGTGTGGGTGGGAATGCGAGGTTGGTCGCTGCTCGCAGGGAGTTCACAGTTCAGTGGCAGGAAACAATGGGTGAGTGTGTCGGCGCAGCCAGCTGTCAGAGGCGCTGTGATGGGGGTTCATGGAGGGTTGCAGGTGCAGACATAGGGGTAGCTGGCTCTGTTGGCTGGTGGGAGGGAAACCAGGCTGGGGGTTGGCCAGCAGCGTGGTACAGGGGAAAGAGCCTTCGGGTTTAGACTCAGAAGACCCGAGGTTTCCAAATCTCGGTTTTCTGTGTAGTATAAGCGGTGCGACCTGGACTTCTCTTAGCCGGGGATGCCTCACCTGTGCGCAGGAAATAATAACAGCGCCTCACGTGGTCGATGGGGGTGTGGAATTACACAGTGTGCGCGCGCATGAAACCCTTCTGTGTCTGAGCTCTAGGGACACAGTCGTGTTCCTGAATAAAGTGGATGTTGGGCCACTTGCAAAAGGTTGTATTTGAAGTTAGACTCAGATTAAACCCAAACAGGCACCAGCGGCCTTTCAAAGGCAGCGCGCCTGCTCGGCAGCCTGGGCCGTCCTGGCAGATGCGGTGTCTGAAGTCGCCTCTGACGCGCAGAGGCAGCTGTGGTGGTGGAGGACGTGGCAGGAAGCCTGCCGCCCAGCAAGTCCGCACCTCGACTGGGGCAGCGGGAGGGGATTGAGCATCCCTGTGCACCTGTGTCCTCAGGAGTGGGAGCGCAGTACAGGTATGTCTCAACTCTGACCCTTTTTCTTTTCCTCCCTTTCACCAGATTTTATCATGTGGGCAACCTGCTGCAACTGGTTCTGCCTGGATGGACAGGCTGAGGAGGCCCCACCATCCCAGGGAGCCCGGGCGCAGGCCTATTCCAACCCCGGGTACAGCTCCTTCCCTTCTCCAACAGGCTCAGAACCAAGCTGCAAGGCCTGTGGGGCCCACTTCGCAAACATGGCCAGGAAGGTAAGTGTTGGCTTCTCGGCCTGCTGCAAGCTCAGGCCCTTGGGCCCTTCACTCGCCTTCCTGCTATGCCTCTGCCGTGCCTTTGCTTAGGCAGTGCCCGTAACCCAGGCCCATCCCTTTCACAAAAGCAGTCAAGGGAAGACTAACCACGCAAAGTCAGAGCGTCTCAGCCCAGATTTGGGGCTGGCTGGACCTGAGCTTAGGTATCAGCTTTGCCGCTTACTGGCTGTGTGGGGCAGGCTTTGTTGGTACCCCCTTTCCCGTTTGTGAAGGGGGATGTGGTAGTTGGGCCCCTCTCACAGCGCCGTGAGAATGTAAAATGAGGCGAGCCGCCAGGGGTCCAGTGCTGTGCGTGCGGGCCAGTGGGCGCTGTCATTTACTGTGTCCGCTGCTGCCGTGAGAGCCTGGCTGCGGATTGACTGGCTCGTTTTGTCGGCAGCAGGGTCAAGGACATCTCAGGTCCACCAGGACTCCAGCACCACACACTGGAGCTCACGTGCTGTGGCGACTTCGTTTGAAGTGGGCAGTGGCCGTGCTTTCCCGATTAGCAGGCAGGAAGGAAACTTTCTGGCTGGGTGCTGCTGGTGGGTGCGGGCCCCTCCGTCAGCTCCCAGAGGCAGTGTGCTCTCCGGCCAGGCACCGCGAGGGCCGACGGTGCGCTCTGACCTGGAGAAGGAACTCCTGCGTTCTGCACTCTTCTGTAGGACACGCGGTGTGCAGCCCAGGATGTGGTGATGATGGGAAATTTGGGAGGAAAAAAATCGTTTTGATACCATCTGCTGTATGCCAGGGACTGTTGTAAGCAATTTAGGTTTGTTTCATTTCATCCTCATAATAACTCGGTGATGTGGGTTTTAGAGTTCCTGCACTCGCATTTATGAGAAACTAAGGCTTGGAGTTTAATAGTTAAAAGGAAACTGTGTGTGCCAAATTCCTGACAAATAGCACGAGAGACATTAAAATACTCTCTCCTGTCCTCAGATAGCACCTTGGGCACAAAGTTACTAAATGGCAAAGCCGGATTCAAACCCAGACCTTTGACTCTCCAGCTGTCTCCCCCAGGACAGTCAATGTGTCAGAATTTCTGCAGCTTGAAGTGTTGGCCACCCACCCTTTTTATTGGGGAGAGGATGGAGGAGGGGCATTTTGCCCCGTAGGCTATATTTTGCCTACACTTCACTGCCATGCAGCAGAGGCGGGCCCGTGGCAGAGCTTGGTTGTGATTTGCTTGGCCACCCCAGGCTCGGTGAGGACTCAGCCAGAGAGGCCACTGCAGGCAGGCAGGCGAGGAGTGGTGGCTCGGGGGGCGGAGGGCCCCTCCTTTTACAGGGGGACTGCAAGGCTCAGTCTGTCGGCCACAGACTGAGACCGATGTGGACAGTAGAAGGGACTTGGTGCCACCTGGCCTCGGTCCTCTCAGGAGACGGGGGACGGGGTGGGGACTGAGGATCTGAGATGAAACAGGAGGCCTTCTGGGTGCTGGGCACACGCCTCACAGTGAGTTCGGCGTTTCAAACCCCTTCTCTCCATTCAGCCCTCACAACAGCCTGCGAAGTCTGCACTGATACCGTTCCCGTTCCACAGATGGAGAAATTGTTCTCTTTGTCTGAGGTAGTGGGTCTCAGGAACTCCTCAGGCACGTGAGGACGCTGTTGGATGGCCAATGACCTTGATGTGTTCACAGTTAGACAGCGAGACGTGTTGGGACAGCTGCTGGGAGAAGGGCGAAGTAATGGGCGAGAAGGAAGAGGGGATGCCCTTGTTTAAATGAGCCGCGTGAATTTGCGGTAGGCTTATTTGAACCTTGTTTTTTTAATCTCGTGTGTATAACTTGTTGTTATTGAACAATTTAAAAAATTAGCAGTTACGTACGTATGCCACTCAGTCAGGTTGTTCAATAGTCTGTTATGACAGCAGGACGCCCTTTCTCATTTTGCGCCCCTCAGAGGCCACTACCTTCCGTCCCTTTGGTTGGAGTTGCCTCCACATTACTGATGGGTGTGGACACACTTGCAGCTGCCCCCCCGCCCCCCAGCACAGTTGTAAACCCATGGATAACTTTTGACTCCCCCAAAACTTACCTCCAATTTCTCAGTATCCGCAGGTGATTGTGGACCCCCACCCCCCCGCCCCTTTAAAAAATGTCATTTACACTCTGGAGCAGAAATGGAGAGAGAAGGAACAGAGAGGACAGGGCTGGTGAGCCAGGCGCGGGGTCAGTCCGGTGTGTGAAGCATGTTGGAGACTTGGAGGAACAGGGGAGCCTAGCGAGTCCTTGGCATTCCTCACCCGGAGAACGGGAATGAGCGAGGAGAGACTTTAAGTGGGATGTGCGTCCTGCCGTCCGAGAGTTTCCAGTCTCGCAGAGAAGTGGCGGCTGTTTTGCCACAGGCTGAGTGTCCCATCTGTGTGGGTGATACAGCCTGTGGTTCGGCAGCAGCCGTGACAGTTGTGTAGGGGGTTTGGCATTCGGCCTCTTGAGTTGGACTAGCTGGGGGAGGGGGAGGAGGAGGAGTCTGTGTTTGGACCCTGGGGAGAGGTCATTCCTATCTCAGAGGGAAAGATGGGGGTTGGTTCTGAGGTGCTGGCTGTAGCTCAGAGGTGAGACAGAGGAGAGAGGATAAAAGACAACTGTTTCCCATTTGCCAGTTTACCACCTTGTGCTCAGGTTCAGTGACATTATCTCATGTGACACTTCCAGTAGTCCTTAGGCCCACTGAACACCTGGCCTTGCAGGTGAGGAATCCGAGGCTCTGGGAGCCTCTCTGTTGTCAAGTCCCCTCAGCTGGGATATGGCCAGCCAGGGCTTGCCTTGTGCAATGTGCACCCATGTTTTTATGCACACGCTACACGGGATTATTATACCTGTTATTATACCCACGGTGTGTAATCATTATACCCATGTATAATGTGCATCCTTAGTTTTCCCTCAAAAATTTGGGCAAAAAAAGTGCACATTATACATGGCAGACTATAGTAATCCTGACGGTGTCACTCCTCTGGCTGCCCCTTTCCGTCTCGGGGCTGCAGGAAGGAATGCCTGTAGCACCCACGGTGAGGATGTGGGCCTCACTTGTGCCGGGGAGTGTGGGTGGGGAGTAAGAGAAGGCAGATGAGTCAAGGAGGGCAACCCGCTGCCCGAGCTGCCGCTGCCAGCTGTTTTCCTGCCGGGTGCGTGTGTGCGCTCTTGGCATGCGTGCAGGCAGGCTGGCCCCGCCGATTCGCCGTTCACGCTGCCTTGCTGCCCAGTTGGTTTGCACCAATTGTATGCGCAGGGCTCCTCTGCTCAGGCTCCTCTGCTCATTCTGCGCACGTTGCTGGTTGTTGACAGCTGGTTTTCCTTTTCCTTTGTTCTCTCCTGCCTCAGCAAACTGCCGCTTAGCCGCCAGACCTGCCTTTCTCCTTTCGAATGTGTTTGAGGTGCAGGCTGACTTCAGAGCCCCTGCTGGGGGCAGGGGCATGGAAGCTGGGTCACTGTCTTTGCATTCCAGCCTCCCAGCCAGTAAACCACACGCATCTGAAGAAGGAGCAGAGTGTTGTTGAGCTCCGGCTGATGGAGCGACTCAGAGCTTTTAACTGCGCCAGGCGAGGCCTTGTCACACTGCACTGACGTAGGTGACGGTCCCTGTCAGGGCCTACGGTGCTATGACGTTGGAGCCTCCTCATTCCACTGTCAGTCCCCCAAACACATTTTATTTCCAACAGAAAGGCTTCAGGTGTGGGTGAGCGCCCAAGCCCCCAAACGTCCGTGTCCTACCTGAGTGGCAGGAGTGGCGGTCGGTCCCAGGACCCTTGCGGTGCTAGTGCAGTCGTGTCCGCATTGGAGGCGGTCTCCGAGCGAGCGTTTCATTGTCTGGTCACAACTGTGTGGAGGGAGGGAGCTGGGTGCGCGTCCTCGCGCAGTGCCTTCTGAGCGCTCCTAATCAGTGCCAGGTGGGAACGTGGTGCCCCTTTACTGTGTGAGTGAGCGACGCTGAGACAGAACCAAGTACATCCAGTGCAGTGACGCAGACTTGTGTTCAGCCCTGCATTAAGGTCTGTGATCTTGACCGTGAGAATCAAGTCTCTCGAGCATTCTTGTCGGCTCGAATAGCTTTCCATGCTTAGAAACAAGGGAGCACAAATATTTAGGTCAATACCTAGGTCACCGTAGGGTGAAAAGTTCACTGTCTCTAAATGATGAGTGAGTGTGCCTTCCAGGTCATCCCCGTGTGCCCCCAGGCATCACCTCTCCTGTGGGAGTGTGACCTGCTTTTGACTGCAGCGGGCGCAGCCAGACGTCCCTGTGAGCGCTCAGCCCTTGGGGCAAGAGGCCGAGGACTGCTTCCTGTGATTGAGCGAGACATGGAGTGTCGTGCCCTGACTGGGGTGGCTCGGTGGGTTGGGCGGCAGCGTCCTGCAAACCGAAAGGTTGCCAGTTTGATGGAGGCCAGGGCACATGCCGGGGTTGTGGGCCAGGTGTCCTGGTTGGGTGCATGTGAGAGGCAGCCGGTAGAAGTTTCTCTCTCACATCAGTTAGTCCCCCTCTTTCTCCCTCCCTTCCCCTTTCTCTAAAAATAAATAAATAAAACTCTTTAAAAAACAAAAGGCATCATGTGCTGTGTCATCTGCAGTTGTGGGCAGTGCTGGGGCCTGGCAGTGCCAGCTTGCCTGCCAGGCCCTCTTCGTCGCCCCTCTGAGACTCTCAGTGCTCCCACACTGAATTCCCAGCCCTCTGAGTGGGCCTTCCTGGGGGGTGGGGGTGGGGGGTGGGCACCAACTCTGGATGGGGCACCGGGTTGGGTGTTTGGAGATGGAGAGCCAGGCCCTTGGCTCAGGACTGCTGTCAGCTTGATCGGGACCGAGTCAGGCAGCGTGACCTTGTGGAAAGAGCATGACTGTGGGCATTAAACTCCTCAGACAGACCCCGAGTGTGGGTCCCAGCTCTGCTGCTCACTGCCTGGCCTGGAGCGTGGTACTCGTGCCTCTCGGCCTCAGCTGCTCTGTCTGTGAGGCTGGGAGGTATGTAGGTCCCTACGTTGTGGGTTGCTCGGAGAATTAAATGATAAGCTAGGCCCTGGCTGGTGTGGCTCGATGGACCTAGCGTTGGCCTGCAAACCGAAAGGTCGCTGGTTTAATTCCCAGTCAGGGCACATGCCTGGGTTGTAGGTCAGGTCCCTAGTTGGGGGGCATATGAGAGGCAACCAGCCTATGTTTCTCTTGTACACTGATGTTTCTCTCTCTCTCTCTTCCTCCCTTCTCCTCTCTCTAAAAATAAAAAAATAAATCTTTAAAAAAAACACGACAAGCTAGGTATCGCTCTAGCACATGGTGGCCCCTCAATAAATTTAATTAGCACTAGCAGCCGCTGCCACCACAGCCTTTGTGCGTTTGCTCTCGTGTTTCAGCAGTGCAGTGTGGGGTCCTGGTTCAGGACCCCAGTCCTGCCTCTCCTCATTAGCCCGTGTTTGCTAGCAACAGTAGTCAGAACGGTGGCACTCGCTGTGGACTCCTGTGTCTGACGCACCAAATGTGTTGTCCCTGCGAGGTGGGCACAATCATTGGCCGCATTTTACAGGTGAGGAAACTGGAGGCTGAGGCACGCACCCCAGGTGACACCACAAGAAATGGAGGAGGGAGACGATAAAAACGTGGGGTTTTTTTATTCTCAACCTGGTAGTCTTAACTCATAGCCCCCATTTCTTTATCGGTAAAAGAAATACAGCCTCACGTGGGATAAGAAATGTGTCCCGTGCGTGGACACACAGATGCGCACAGAGGGCCCGCCACCTCCGAGTGCAGCCTGCAGGTTGGCTGGCACCCTTAGGTAGAGAGGGCAGCTTCGCTAGAGAGTGACGGGCGGCCTTGCCGGGCCCGGCAGCCCTCGGCTCCCAGCCCCCTCCCTTCCGACTCGTTCTCAGACCTGACTTGGTGTCCTCTGCCTCTTGCTCTAAGCAGCAGACCTGCCTGGACTGTAAGAAAAATTTCTGCGTGACCTGTTCGAGCCAAGTGGGGAACGGGCCCCGCCTCTGCCTTCTCTGCCAACGATTCCAAGCAACAGCCTTTCAGCGGGAGGAGCTCATGAAGATGAAGGTGAAGGACCTGAGGGACTACCTCAACCTCCATGACATCTCAACGGAAATGTGCCGGGAAAAGGAGGAGCTCGTGTTCTTGGTGCTCAGCCAGCAGCCCGTGATCTCCCAGGAGGGCAGGACGCGTGCCCCCACCTTTTCCTCGGACTTCCCTGAGCAGCAGGCCTTCCTGAGCCCGCCTCACTCCAGCATGGCGCCTCCTACCTCAGCCGGCCTCCCTCCCCCACCGACACAGGCCATGCCCGCTCCCGCGGCCCAGGCTCCGGAGAACCAGCAGGTACGGCCGTCTGCAGTGTCTGCCAGCCTGGGGCTCGTCCCCGCGCCTGCGCTGTGGGGCGGGTTGGGAGCTGCAGCGTCTCATTTGCCTGCGTGAGTGATGCTTCCCTTGGCGTCCCACTCAGGTTTGGGCCTTCTCTCAGAGATGGTGAGGCATGGTACCAGGGTTGTTTTGTGTTTCTTTAAATCCTCATCTCAGGATGTGTTTATTGATTTTAGAGAGAGAGAGAGAGGAAGGGGGAGACAGGGGCAGGGGAGAGAGAGAGAGACATCGACGTGAAAGAGAAATGTTGACCGGTTGCCTCCTGTACGCGCCCTGACTGGGAATCGAACCCACAACCTAGGTATGTGCCCTGACTGGGGTTTGAACCCACAACCTTTTTGGGGCATGGGACAACGCTCCAATCAGCTGAGCCACCCGGCCAGGGCTCTGTGTTTTATCCATATATATCCCAGTTAGATATTTAAAATTTAATTTCATTGTTCCGGAAATATTTTTGTAAAAGATTTTATTTATTTCTAGAGAGAGGGGAGGGGAAGGAGAAAGAGAGGGGGAGAAACATCGATGCATTGCCTCTCGCAAGTGCCCCGACCTGAACTGAACCCGCAGCCCAGGCTTGTGCCCTGACCGGGAATCGAACCAGCGACCCTCTGCGATGCTGCGTGACTCCCAACCAACTGAGCCACACCAGTCAGGGCCCAGAAACATTTTGAGAAAACTCGGCCAACTCTCCAAATCTGGTTCTCTTCAAATTGCCCTCCCACTTACTCCCCTTTGTTGTGGTCTTTCTTAGCTGGATAGGGAACTCGGCTCCTTAGTAACCTTCCCGAGGCACAGAGGGCAAAAAGCAACATGTAGAGGGAAGGGAGGGCGGAGAAACACAGTGACCAAGACAAGGAAGGACGCTGCTTCTCCTGCCAGTCACCAGGCAGGGCAGTGGTTGGCCCAGTACTGAACAATAAGCTGCCTGTCACTGTCCCAGCGGGGCCTCGAGGGGTCAGCTGCGAGCAGCACACTGACCGGACTATGGACGGGGCACGGGAAGTACCAGATGAGAGATCCGTAGCCTCGCCCTCAGAAAGGCCAAGAGAGAAGGTAGACATGTACACTAGCCGAGGGATGAGAGGGGCCCAGGAGACTTGAGCACTGTAAGGAGTGATGGTGTCCTGTAGGTGTACTTACGTAAGTGCCCAGTGGGGGCTTGGGACCTGGAAGATCCACCCAGTTTCCACATTCAGTTTGTCACCGGCTCTTGGTCACCCCGGGTGAACTGCGAGCCTTCACCAGTGTAACGAGGTTTGGAATCCCAGGCCACTTCTGGGCTTGCCAGGGTATGGGGAGCATTGACTGGTGTGACGTCAGGTCCGAAGAGTCCGAGCCACTTGGAGCTGGCATAGCGGTCACGCCAGCAGTGCCCACGTAGACGCGGAGGTTGCCACCTCTTGTTGGCGTTCGCCTCCTTTGCCAGGGCCCCTGGTTCGGCTCTGATGGGCCCTGAGGCCTCAGGCCAGTGTGGCAGCCAGCTTCACGTGCAGGAAACTCATGTATTTGCTGGCTCGAGCATGCCTTCACCCCACCCGGAGCTTAATTAACCCTTCCCTGAGCTCTGCCTCTGTCTGCTGGACAGGTTCTTCCCCTGCTGTGACCTCTTCCCTCTGCGTGGCTGGGCGCTCCTCTCTGTCTATGGGGACCTGGGAGGCTAACTTGAGGAAATTGCTTTTCCCTGAAGAACCTTCAGGTGGGTTTTCAATGAAAGGAGTAGGTTTTAAGCTTCCCGTCATTAACCAGAAATTTTCAGACCGCACCTGCAGGTCTCAGCACACACCAGCTCTAACTGGGTATGTCTCCGATCACCGATGTTTTCAGAGGCCCTTCAGGTCCGCTCACACTCCTTGTTCTCGTGAGATCTGCGTTATGCAAGCCAGAGAAACAGACATGAGGGAAGTTAATTCAGTGACTCGTGCAAGGCCTCCTGACAGTCCCACGAGTGAGCTGCACCTAGAACGCCAATCTTCTCACAGTGCCGGCTTCGCCGGGGCTCTTCCCTTTACCTTCGGTGCCCTGGGTGCCCGGGAGGGAGTGTGCGGAATAAGCAGAAGTGTAGGCAGATGCTAGTTGTAGAATTTGATTTAGCCAGTGGACAAAGGCAACATGCTTTGCAGCATAAGATTCAGTTTCTCTTTCTAAGAAAAAAAGGATGTACAAAAGCTGTCTATTTGGGAACAGGTTAGGCTCTGAAAGATTTCTTTTAATTCCAAGTCCGCGCCATACCTGCACAAAGCTGAGGGAAAATGCCAGGTGTTCCTAAAGACAATGTTTCCGGTGCCTCGCCGTACCCCGCACCTGGTGGGCTGTACATGCGACTTCATCTCACTTGGTGTGTCTGGGTGGTGGCTATTTCTACTTTCCATTCGCACTGCAGTTGCTGCCTCTCCTTCATTAGCTTGGTATGCGAGCCCTAATCTGGGAGGGGGCTGGGGCCAGTGGGTGACTGGTTCCCCAGGCTGCCCCTTCACCGGTGCTTCCAGACGCTCCTGGCAAAGGCCTGTGAGCTCAGACACCTCCTTGCTCGGGGCTCACAGGAGGGCCCTTTGCCTTGAGGGAGCAGTGGGTGAAGAGGATCTCGTTAAGGGATTTGGCTTAAATGGCATGGGCCTAGGAGGCTCCTAGTTCTGAGCGCTCTTTGGCAAAACCTGCAGGAGTGCGTACGTACATACGTACGTAGGAGGAACCTTTTGGGAAGGGAGAGTTCTAAGCAGGAAGAGCTCAGGCGTTTGTCTCATGTCATCTGAGGCTCGTAGACTCTTAGATGCTGTAAAGTAACTTTTGGACCAGGTTTTAAGGTAGCTCTTACTAAGAGCGTGCCCTGTTGCTGGGCTCGTTTCCAGGATGAGAGCAGCGACAGGCCAGGGACAGGAAACTGTTTCGGTCAGGCCGGGTGAGGAGGCCAGGGAGACACAGGGTGGAGGAAGGGAGGGCATGAACAGTTTGGGAGAAAACAGCAGGCATGGGCCCAAGGGGCAGACCCAGGGGCGGTGGGTGGGCATCACAGGAAGGGCAGCTTGGGGTGAGTGTCAAGGAAGAAATTCAATGACGGAGAGCAGTCTCCTGCAGGGGACACGTGGCCTTCCTGCCATGTGGGGTGTTCTAGCTGAGAGCAGCTTGACGCCGAGCAAGCTAATGCCGTCCTGAGGGCGGGCAGAATCGGCGCACCCTTGCTGTAGCGCTGAGGTCTGTTCGTGCTGCTCCTCTGCCGACCGGAGTTGGTGTGGGACCCGGCCTTTGTCCTGCCGTTGTGCTGGGGGAGGTAGGCATCCACTGGGGACATGGTGTGAGCTCAGAAGAGGCCAGTGCTGTGCAAATGGCTGGGACGTTTCTGGATGTGATGGCACTTTCTCTTCCCACAGGCCAATGGCCATGTGTCTCAGGACCAAGGAGAACCCGTCTACCCGGAGAGCACAGCCAGAGCACCTGCCGAGGACGAGACCCAGGTGGGGCCTCTTCGGTCTGCGCCTTTGCCTTGGCCCTTTCACTGGTGTTCTCAGGCTTTTATTAGGACCCTCTCCACAGACTCTGAAGTGGGGGAGAAGGCCAGTCTGTGACGAGAGTCGGGTGGAGCCCAGCGGTAGTGCTTTTGGAAGCTCAGTGCGTCGGTGCAGAGTGGGAGGTCACAGTGCTGGCTGGGGCGCCTCGTGGCCGTGGTTCCCAGTCTGCCCTTTCTGAGGGCTGCTGTGTGAGTGTCGCTGTCCCGCCGCCGCTAGCACCCGGCCGTCATGGTCGGGGAGGACACAGGAGAGGGAGTCAGGCCTCAGTCATGGTGGGGCCAGTCCAGCCGTGGTCAAGGTTACCTGCAGAGGGGTGCTTGCCCGGAATTCTCCCCTTCGTGGGCAAGCAGAACTCTGCACTGGGGAGAGGAAGGCCAGCAGCACATGGCGGGTCTTGTGCTGCCCCACGCAGTCTTCACGGGGACCCTGTGTGCTGGGACTGCTGCCCTCCTCCGCGGAGGGGCAGACGGGCTCGGAGAGGGGCGCAGCTTGCCTGGTACTCATGAGCATTAGTCAGTGGAGGAGTCGGGAGTCAGAATTAGGGGCATCTGACTCCAGTGAGTGCCCCTTCCCTCGTACCACTGCTTGCTTTGTGGCTGGTTGTGCCTGAGCACAGGACCCGGGTCAGGAAGAGACTGGGGTCTGTCTGCAGTGCAGAGTGCCATGCCAGGGACTCTCCCTGCCTCCGTCCCTACTCCTGAGGTCAGCTACCAGAAGTACGGTGTGGTGAGCGCTCTGGGGTCCTCGGAGAGAGCGTGGGGAGTTCCGGGCCGCGCCCACCAGTCTCATCTCTGCCTTTTCAGTCCGTGGACTCAGAGGACAGCTTTGTCCCGGGCCGGAGGGCGTCTCTGTCTGACCTGACCGACCTGGAAGACATTGAAGGTCTGACCGTGCGCCAGCTGAAAGAGATCCTGGCTCGCAACTTCGTCAACTACAAGGGCTGCTGTGAGAAGTGGGAGCTGATGGAGAGGGTGACGCGGCTGTACAAGGATCAGAAGGACCTCCAGCACCTGGGTGAGGGGCCGCGGGGCGGCAGCCGCCCAGACTCCCGGAGTGCTTGTTCTTGCTCTAAAGCGGGACAGCGTCTTCCGAGGGGGGGACCGCCGCACACGCTCGCGCCGCACACGCTCGCGCCGCCCGGTAACAGCTGTCGTTCAGAGTTGAGCGCCAGGACCGGGTTAGGCAGTGCTTGCTTGTATTTAACCCTCAGCGCGGCCCATGAAGTGCGCGCATGGTTCATCCCCCTTCTGTGGTAGAGCCCAGATTTGAGGAACTCCTGGTCTGAGTTCACGGCCTTTCCCACTGTGCATCACCTCCACGTGCTCACCACGACCTCCAACAACACTGTCTAAACAGTCGGGAGATGAGGAAGCGAACCTTAGCACACACGGTGTGAGGAGCGTGTCTGTTAGGCTGGGGCTCGGCTTTTATTCATTTCCTACAGCACCCTCCATGGTGCTGTTTTCAGGGGATGCCCAAATACCTGGGTCTGTGGTCAAACGAGTTTGGGAAAGAATACTTTCAATTATTTCCCCGTTACTGACCCGTGGTGGGTGCTGTGCTAGTGAATGCAGAGTCCTGCAAAAGAGAAGAGCGGTTGGCTGTTCTGAACTCTCCAACTTCCTGTAGAACCCCCCCCTCCCTCCCTCCCCCAGCTGATGCCGTTCCTGCAGAGCAGCGCCTGGACCCCTTGCTGACAGTAGAAGTCAGGCTCTGCTCACCTAGAGGCTCAAAGTCGTCATCAGTCAGGGGACATCTGGGCAGTCACCTGGTCAGACTCACTCCTCCCTTTGGGATCGTCCCCAGAGTCTCCCTGGTGTGAATACGTAGGGGATAGAAGACAGCCCCACCTGGGAGCTTCGTCCAGGCTGCCTGGACCACTGTTCCTTCTTTCTCGACTGGAACGCTAGCCTTAGGGTACTGGACGCGGTACCCTTCCTGCTCGGCAACTCTGTCCGTCCAGACCAGTGGGATCCCTTTTCTAAGACGACCACACCCCCAGCAGGAGCTTTTGGTGGGTTCTCAGCGTGTGGGGGGAGCGAGGGGGTGGGTGTCTGGGCACTCGGCCATCCGGCTCCCAGTAGGGAGCCAGTCAGAGGTCAGCGATGGAGTCGGGGTGGCTGGGGGCTCTGCTCGCAGATTCAGACATTTTTTTTCCCTTTCCTTTTCAGTGCGTGGTGCCGAGGACCAAAATGGTATGTAGTTGTTTGTTTGGGAAGGGGCTTAGGCTCTCGGCTTTTCTGCCCTTCCCCTCCTTCAACCCCAATTCCTGTTAAGAGTCTAAGGATTCTGAGCATATCAGCATCCAAACAGAGAGGGGGGGGAAATTCCCTGAGGACCAGGGCATCTCTAGAAATCCTCACTGTCCCTTCCCTGTGAAGGGAGGGAAGGGACAGCACACCTGGGGGCAGACTGATTGGCACTTCCCTGGGTTGCCAGGGCTCAGAAGCCAGCCTGTGTAAAATGTTTAACTAAGCACGTGGTGTGCGTGTCCTATTTGGTTCCCTTTTCATGCTCCTGGTGCCAAGACACTCCTTCCCCTGCAGTTTTCACTCCAGTCTGGGCTGCGGGCGTCTTCGGTGCTTCCGGTACCAACCAGGAAGAGAGAGCCTTGTTGGCACAAGGCTGGGCATTGGCTGGAGCCGCTGTGGAGGCAGATCGTGAAAGGCCTCCCACATGGTGCTCTCTAGGCGCAAGATTCATAACCCCCCTCAGCTGCCACACTGCCACCCGTGTGTTAAAGACCACCCCGAGCCTTTGGGAACTCCCAGAAAGCACCGCAGGACCTTGACCGGGTCTGGGCTCGTTTGAATGTGCTGTGCCTGACCTCTGGGAAAGCCTCAGTTCAAGGCTCTGTGGTTATGAGTTCTTCCTCAAAAGGGAATCTTCTCAGAGTAGTGCCCACAAAGCATTTTACAACTTTTAGAAGACTCCAGATTTGTTGTTTAGTAAACTGGCCTTTTGCTCAGAATGGGATGGAATCTTCTGGCTGACAGATGATCAAGACTCTTCAGTTCCCCCAAGCCCTCTGGAGTTCTCGGTCCGCTCCCTCACTGTGATGCCAAGCTCATGCTAATCCCCTTGGTGTCTTCCTTTCTTTTTCGGATTCCCTGGGAGATGCTGGCACCTGAGTCAATGAGTTTATTGCTATTCCTGAGAGAAGTAATCATTAACCGTTGGAGTCCCAAGCAGCGCGATTGCGCTGCTGACAGTACCCCCTGGGACTCAAACGGTTAATGAAATTCTGCCAGTTATTCCTGCTCATGTGGGTATTTGTATAGTTCAGCCCTTCCCGAACCTTCCCTGGTGGGGTCGACAGCCCCTCAGGGGTGAGCAGATTTCAGGACCTGTCACAGCCAGCCCACCTCAGGTGTCCCCTGACGTTTGAATAGCCCAGGAAGCAGAAAGAGAAAATGCAGCAGGGTGTGGGGAACTCCCCCCGGTATGGCAGTGGTGGCTGGGGCAGCCCAGTGCCCTGTGCTGGCTGCCTGGTTCGGGCTTCCGTTTAAAGTGTTCTGGTCCGGGGTCGGGGGGCTGGGTTTTGGGACACGAAGGCTTTTCTCTCTGTGCAGCCACACTAGGACGCTGGCCAGCCCTGCCATATCTCCCCACTCAGACAGGGCGGGGAGCTGTTACCAGGAACTCCAAGCTCTGAGCCATCAATGCCATCTGGATAGGCCCCGCCCTTAGGCCACTCGCCCAGAGAGCCCCCTGCCTGGATTCGCCTCCTGGCTTCTCTACTTGGCAGCCGTGTGCCGCAGGTAACTTTTTGGCCTCGGCTGCCTCACCTGTAAAATGAGTAATAAGAGTAGGTGCTTCACAGTTTCTGTGAGGATTCAGTGAGTTAAAACATGCAGAGCTCTGAGGACCCTGCCTGGTGCCTGCAGCATTCAGTACAACGAGCTGCCGTCGGGCCCGTGGGGATGCTCTAGAGGACACCCACCACGTGGCTGGTGTTGGAGGGACGGCCAGGTGAATATCTGAGCTCGGAGCACGAAGCAGACGCTAAGTGTGTAACTGTAGAGAGTGGATGGATTTGTTGAGCTAAGGAACTCGTAGTGTGGTGGGCAAACTCAAAAAGGGTCACCCAGTGTGGTGAGCAGCCAGGGGCCACAAATGTGTTCTCGGGGGCAGCACAGAAGAGGGAGCTGTGCAATTTTTGGTGGGCTCTACCACCAGGACGTTTCTGAGGAAGCCCGGGATGTGGGTGGGACAGCACAGGCGGTCCCCCGATCCTTGGCCTCATTAAATTGGGGTCACGTTCACAGAGAAGCCTCACAGCCCTAATCACTCTTCACAGTTCCCTTTGTATCTAAACTTTCCTGAACCGTCTTTATCTTTTCAGCCTGTCCTGCCCAAAGGGATGATGAGTCCCTAAGTGCCACTCACTCAGCATATTACAGCATCAGTTGTCTGAAAATTACTCCTTTTAAGCTTTGAAGACTTTCCCTTATTTAGCTCTCATACTCTGGGATGTATTTGATCTACAGGTACTTGATCCTTCAAATCTATACCCCGACCTGTAGAGGCGCAGGTCAGAGCAGCACCTGGAATTGGTTCCGGGGGAACGCTTTCTTGGAGTTCTGGCTGGGGGGGCAGCGTGCAGGTTGGGGGGCTCGCTCATTGTGTCCCGGCTCTCTCGCACCCCCACGCCCTCACCCCGCCCCTTTTCTGCGTGTCTGTGCAGGAGGAACAGTGCCACCTGGCCTGGAGGAGAACCTGTGCAGGGTCTGCATGGACTCGCCCATCGACTGCGTCCTGCTGGAGTGTGGCCACATGGTCACCTGCACCAAGTGCGGCAAGCGCATGAGCGAGTGTCCCATCTGCCGGCAGTACGTGATCCGGGCCGTGCACGTCTTCCGGTCCTGAGGCCTGTGCCGGCTTCTTCAGTGCCTTACAGGGACACGGCGTGCGGTGTCTGGGCTCAGGGCTGGCCGGCCTGCAGAGGGGCAGGCTGACAGGAGTGTCTGCAGCATTCCCAAGACCAGGTCACGCAGAGATGCCATGTCACCTCTGGGCACGCCTGCCTCGCCACGGAGGCGCACCTCTGGGCTGGCAGGGCCCGAGGCAGTGTGAACTGGTACAGATTGCTTGGGCAAAGTCCCCGTTTCGCTCATCTTGGGTGATGATGGTAACTGATGAAGAGAGAGGACTTTCCAGAACTTGGATCATCCCTTCCTCCCTCCCTCCCGCACCCCACCCAGCCCCCTGAGCTGCTCGCCTGTGTGTCACCAATCAGAAGTCCTGGTAGAAATGGTTCTCATCCTCCCCGGCACATTTGGATTTATTTCTGGTTTCACGGGCTTTCTGTGCTCTAACATTTCTTGCTGCATCGCCTAAAATCCATTTGTTTCTTCCGACCAAAACGATGTTAGTTTGCCAGACCCGTCATGACTTTCCTTAGGACAGAGTTTGGACCAGTCAAGTCATCTCTGGTGAGGGATGAAACACAAATAATATTCAAAGGCATTAAAAGTTGCTTCCTTCAAGTGCTTGGGTGAGAAGCTGTCAGTTACCGTGGAAGCCAACAGCGCATCAGGTTCCCGGCAGCTGGGGAGTTCGGGGTCTGTGTGTGAGACGGCGCGTGGGCCCTCTGCTTATTCTCCGGGGGCCTGCCCGAGTGCCGTCCTTAACTTTAGTTTCCGAGAAAAGGAAAAGCGTTGGGTGAGAGTGATGACTGCCTGCATAACTTTGGCTTCTTCAGCAGACAGGAGTTTCCAACCGCTTTCCCCCGAGGATGAAGTCCCTCTGTTTCCTGAGGAGGGTTAGACACGGTCTCACTCAGGGCACAGGGCTTCGGCGAAGAACCTGGCTCTTCTCTGGCCAGACTTCTCCTTAGCTCCCGAGACCAAACGTGTAAGAGAAACAGAGCACCTGAGAGGTATCAGAAGGTACTAAGCGAGGTGGTCCCAGCCCTGGAGCAGACAGCTGGAAGTCTTAATTCCCCGGGTTGGTGGGCACTCCCGCTCCTCTCCCAGCCTGCTGATTTGGGGATGGGTGAGGAGGACCGTGCGGTGAGCAGGTCGTGTTCTTGAGTCCCCTTTGGATCTCCATACCACCGGGAGAGCCAGAGGGTAGAGAAAAGTTTGCTGGAGTAGCTCGGCCAAGCACAAATGTACGTGCTGTCGGAGGAGCCGTGCTCGCTGCCATTAGTTGTGGACGAACTATGCAAACCCTAAACACCGAGGGCCTTGGTAGGACCCACCCCCACCCCCACCCCATGCCGCCGAGATGACCCATGCTGACTCTGGAAGGCAGTGGGAAAACCTCCAGGAGGACCTGCTTGTCGGTGCAGACACACTCATGTTTCCCCTCCATCAAGCACGAGTCTCCCTTTGGGAAAACTGAATTTCATCAAGGAGTTGTCGGCTAAACACTGTGTCGCTTGCCTCGACACCGTACCAAGTGCTGGATGTTTGATTCCATCGTAGGAACTGGGAGAATCAAGATTCCCGGTGAAGACCTCTTTCTGCGGGCCAGTAAATGCTGTAGTTCACAGTGCCTACCGGTTTAGCAAAGGGTTTGGCTGCTCCTCAGTTCCGCTGTGAAACAGGCCCGTGCGTGTGCACCTCATTAAGATCTAGCAATAACTGCAGGGTAGAAGCTGGCTCTCATCCTAGTTTAAATTTGCTTTCTCTGCGGAGGCCTTACCTCTCCCTACTTCCCAGTTTCCCTCCTAGACATGAGTCAAGAGTAATACCCTAGTGGTGGGTTAGTAACCTCGGTAAGAATTAGAATTGACACCATTTACTCATTTTGGAGAAAGAACTTGCCTTTAAGTCCTCTAACCTCTTGGTGAAGGTTTTCATTTAAGAAACAAGGTGTCAAGCAACCCTGTTTTTGTGTCTTTATTACACCAAAAAGAAGTTGGAAATTCCAAGATCTCATTTCAGTTACCACCCGACCTAGGTAGAAAACTTGATTTTTATCCTTGAATGGTCCTTCCTACCCCTCATGCATCCTTGGTCTTTATTATCATGGAAACATCTAATTCCTCCAGTTATTCCTTGGCTTTTGCTGTGATTGTTCAGAAACTTCAGTTGAGGCTTTTTCAAAAAGACTTGGGGAGCTGACTCTTTCGTGATGTTGGAATACTTGGATCCAAACTGGTAATAAGCTGTACAGGAATTAGTGCTCCATATATATTGTATAAATTTGTTGAAATTTTTTGGATGTGAATGTGTTACTTCAAGTGGCTTATACTGATTCTCTCAGACGTGGGTGTCTAAACAAACCCAGATGTGTATTTTTTTGTCACACAGCCCTGCTTTATAATTTTGTAATAAAGTTTCCGTGTAGATGCCTGTCTGGTGCAGCGCGAGGCTGCTGGAGGCCTGACAGTTAAGACCGACAGGAGCCGGTCGACCGCCGGGTGAACCCAGGCGTGTGTGCACAGCTGTGCTCTTGAGAGACTGCGTTATTTTTAGGGATGCTGTGGTCATGTCCTGTGGCTTTGGTCGAGATAGCCCTGTCCAACAGACAGGAGACGGAAGCTGAGTGTTGAGGCTTAAGGTCTGACCAGTGTGTGGGACAGGCCAGGGGACAGCCAGGATGAGGGTGGGAGCCGGGTGTGGGGAGGTCTCCCCGAGACCAAATAGGAAGGAGCACTGAGTTCGGGCACTCACAGTGACTCGGCGAGGGGTGGGCCGAAGACAGGTGCGGAGAGGAACCCGAGGATGGCCAGTGGCCCTGAGAGATGGACGGTGGCTTTGGATACAGCTGCGGAGGCCGGAGTGGGAATCGGAGGCCAGCCCAGCCTGTGGCTGACTGCTGTGTGCACACATGCCATGCACACCTCCTGTGGAGCACGCAGGGGAGGGGCTCCGGGGCACAGCTGTTGGGAGAGCTAGAGTACGCGCAGGTCTGCCCTCCGACTGCGGAGAGAAACATGTCCGAAGTGCATGAAGGCTAGGGGCCGGGCCGCAGCCCTTTGTCCTCGCTGTTCTGGGCCACTGACCCATTGGGCACCCGGGATGACCTGTCTCCCGCCAAGCAACAGCTTAACAAAGGCTCAAGCTCTGTGGAAATACACTGAGGGAGGGACACAGACTTGTGTCTATGGCATCATCTCAGCAGCCGGGACAGTCGTGTCTGAAACACCGGAAGGAAGTAGGACACCTGGAACAGTGGATTGAAGGTGTCCCATGAAGACAGGTGGGGCTGGGGCAGTCGGGCCGGAGGACAGCCTGTGTCCTTTGGCAGAACATGGAGGGAGAGCCTTGTCCTGCTGCTCTGTCGGAGTGTGCGCCCTTAGGAGGCTGGAAAAGGGTGAAAATTTATGTAGGTCAGTGCTCAGTAGGGCAGCTTTTGTCTCCATTGACGATAGAATAGAAAAGGTGTATTATTCTCGGTACTGAAGCCAGGCTGAACGCTGCCTACTCCAAACCACCCGATGTTCTGAGCTAGAGACAGGGCAGCACCTCCCCCTCCACCCCTTCCTCCCCACACACTGGAACCCGCAGGTTAAAGCTGGCCTCCAAGTTCACAGGAAGCAGCCTCCCAGCAGAGTATACTCCCTTTGTTGACACACCAGAGGAGGGAGGGCTGGCAGGAGGCAGTGGTCCTGTCTTAGGCACAGACGTTGAGTCACATTCACCTGATTCGTGGGAGGACACACAGCCTGCCAATTTGTTAAGAAAACAGAACTGACCCTCAGGTCAGAACATGGGAGCCAGCATCTGACCAGATGGCCACCTGGAGAGCCTGCATCCAGCGGGTGTGAGCTGGATGTGGCCTGACACACTTCTGGGCAGAGGCCAGGCCTCCCCTGGGCAGTTGTGGATTTCCTGGCTCTGCTAGGCAGTGCTCAGTGTTGTACAGAACTCACAACCGTGAGCTCAGTTAAGCCTCACAGCGGCCCTGTGATTCAGGTACAATCGGTCCCCATCCCCTCCCATTTGGAGGTATGGAGGCTTAGATGGTGAGTGACTTGTGTAAGGTGGTAGCTGTTAGATCTCAGGACTTGGATTTGAACAAAGTCTGTATACGTGCCCTGTGCAACGTGGTGGTCACATACGAAAACCTTGGTTCCTCGGTCGTGTGAGCCACATTTCAAATGCTCAGCAGCCCAGTGTGGCTAGCTTGCACTGTGAGGTGTCCAGGGTATTTCCACTGCCGCAGGAAGTTCTACTGAACGGCACTCGTCTGCACTAAGTTGTTTTTATTCAAGTAAATCAGCCTCAGGTGGCAAAGGAAGGAGCCTTTCTTTGTAAGCAGACTGTTGATCTGTCCGCAGTTTTATTTCCAGGGATTTGGGGCGGCGGATCCTGCAGGAGCCTTGTGTGCCCCAGAGCTGTGGCCCAGACGCCAAGGGCCCCACTTGGCTAGCCGACCCGCTTTGCCCCCTTCTGAGCAGACCCGCACCCTGTGACAGGACAGCACGGGCGATGGCGTCCAACAGTGCCTTCTGCGTTCCTTCATACGCGGCTGCGCTCCTGGGCAAAAGGCCAGGCTGAGTACAAGTTGTGCCAAGTACAAGCAGTGTCCTGAGGGCAGTCTCCGAAGTACAGCTTTGAAGGGAGCCTGGGAGTAATGGGCAGGCAAGGAGGGAGAGCAGACCGCCACTGGGCTTGGCTTTGGGGACAGATCTTCGGTATAGCCCCGCCCTCACGTGGCTCCTTAATCACTAGGGACATTGGGGGTCGGGGGGTGGGGGGACGGGACAAAGGTAACTGCAAGGTATTTTATTTAGAAAAGGAATAAAAGCTTCTTAAAGAAAACATGACAAAACCAGCACCCAGATCTGAAAGATCTATACAAGCAGCAGGAGAAACTGGCTTCACTGGTGGACCCAGAGCACCTGACCCCTGGCGGGGAGAGCATGCTCGGCTGGGGGGTTTGGAAGACATTGCTTGGAAGAGAAAGTCTGACCCCACCTGGTCCTCTGCCCCAGCCCGTGGTAGGGAAGGGCAGGCCACCAGGGAGAGGGAAGGGGGTGACCCTAGCAGGGGGCTACCAGTCTCCGTTTCCGGATACAAGCCCAAATCCACTCTGGGGAGACCTGTTGGGCCTCGGGGTTCTTGTCCCTGCTGCCTAGCACATGTGTGGCTGAGGCCATATCAAATTCCTGTACCAGGTCCCCATCAAATGCCACAAAGTAGCGCCTGAGGCGGCTGAAGTCTGGTGTGGAGGGCGGCAGGTAGAGCCGCACCCCAGTGAAGATGTCCAGCAGCACCTGCAAAGGCATGGGTCAGGGTGGGGTCAGAAGTTGGGTAGATTCAGGCTGGGGGCAGGTGGGTCTCCAAGTTGATGAGCACAGGCCAGAGAGCAAGGTTAGAACTGCCAGACACACTGGCTGGTGGTCAGGAGCAGAGTTTACTGGAGAAAAGGCACAGGCTGAAACCCCCATCCTCCAGCTACTTCAGCGTATGCAGGACCGACACCCCCATCCCTGCCTAGAGGAAAGGGAAAGGGGATGGTCCCTGCACTGGGGACCTGGGCAAGAGGAAAGCACACATCTCCAAGCACCAGCCAGGGGATGGTGGGCATAGATGCTGCTGAAACCAGCAGTCTGCCGGTAAACAAACACAGCAGGAGCCGGGAGCCCAGCCCGGTAGTGTGGAGGGACCTGAGGGCTTCAGGCAGGGAGACGGCAAAGGTTCTACAGGTCTGCCGGGACGGGGCTCAGGGCCTGAGCTGCAAGGCCTCTGTGCTTACTCCAGGTTGGGCGTGTAGGGTGGCATGGCTGCACCTCATAGTGACCCAGTGTCCACTTGTCTATCTGCCCTTGGCCACCAGCTTCCCCAGGATGGGGTGGCTGTGGTCAAAGACTGACAAGGGAGTGCAGAAGGGAAAGGGCTTCTCAGGTGAGGGAACAGCTAGGAAGCCAATCGGCACCCTCTCCCCTTCCTCGCTGGCTGGCCCCGCCCCGCCCCGAGCAGGAACTACACTGACATGCCCACACCAGACTGGGCTTTCTCCGCTTTAATGTAAACTGAGCCTGGGGACTGGCAGCTGGGCGGGTCCCTGCAGCCTCTCCTGGCTAGGCGGGCTGGCTACCTCCTGCCTGCAGACTCAGCTCTCCTTCCTGTCTGCTCACTGGCCCACCGCCTCTGCAAGGCAACGAGAGGGCACAGGCTAGAGCAGCTGCAGGAGGGGAGGGGGTTTGGCCAATGGTCCCCCAAACACCTTTGCTCAGCTCTCAATGTTCAAGTGCAGAGTGCTGGGAACATGAGGCCGAACTGCCCCTGAATGCATGCCTGTCCTTACCCTTACCTTTGCCTGGTGTGGGGTCTCATCAGAGGCCTTGCGCTTCTCTCCCACCTTCACAGGAGTCTTCACGCCCAGCCTCTCTCCCACTTCCACCGGGGGAGGCTTTGCAGTCAGCGTGTGGCCTGCAGGGAGAGCGCTGGGGTAAGAACCGTAAGAACCAAGGGGGAGGGGAGCTGATACTGGCCCCTGGGGCAGCACAGAGGCCAGGCCTTGCCCTGTGGTGAGCATGGGGGGTGGGGAGCGCTCAGAGGCAGCTAATCCCCAGGCCAGAAGGGCTCTCCTGGGTGCTGTCTTCATGGTTATAGAGCAGACGGAGGGTGCCCTACAGGATGGCTTCTGGCCCACGGCTAGACGCGCAACAGGAATGCAGTCAATGCTGGCTGCCTGGACAGAAGCCTGTGGTCTGACAGCTGGAGCGGGAGACTGCCCCACGCTGCACTCGCCATCCTGCGCCCCTTCCCCTTACCACCTCCGCCGCTGGAGTGACTCAGCTTCCCTCTGGCCTTCTTGGCACTGGTAGATGGCTGCCTGGTAGAGGTTTTGGCATTCTGAGACACAGCAGGCCCCGAGGTGCCCTCGTTCTCTCCGCTGCTGCCCCCTGTGGGGGAGTTCCCCTCGTCTGCAGCTACCACAGTGAAGTCCGCCCTCTCCTTGGACAGCTGGTACAGCTCCTGTGGAGGGGAGGGAATGGCAGGTGGGATCGCACCCTTCCCAGCCACTGGCCTCAGAGGTCTGTGCAGTCTGTTCTAGGCACATGCGGCTGGGGAACAAAGACAAATAAGAGTAGCTGGCTTCCTTGGCACTTTTCTAAACTTTGGCCCCATTTCCCTGAGCAGTCGGCACAGATGCCGCCTGGGCCCAGCCCTCAGCAGGAGGCTGAGGCAGCAGCTCCTGCTCCGGACCCAGGACCCGGTGGGCCTGAAGCCTACAGCCGCTGCTCCCGGCCCTGCGGCAGTCTGGGCTGCCTGTCTTCCTGGCCCTGTCTCAGTGGAACGGGGAAACGGAGAAGACAGGACACGTGACAGGCTGGGACAGCGAGCCCGAGGACACATGCAGCTGGCACCTTGAGTTGGGGGAGGTTTGTGGCAGATTTCCAGTCCTTGTCGTCCCGGATTCGGGTACAGCGAGGGAATCGGATAGAGATGCCATCGGCCGTGTGCGCCTCGGACTTGGAGAACTCGGCCCCTGTGATCTCCCACACGGCAGCTTTCTGTCGGGAGTAAGCCAGGTCACTAACTGGTTAAGAAGCGAGTGCCGCCCGATCAGCCAGCAGCACGACGGGACAGTGGATGCCGAGTCAGCACTGGCCTCACTGTGGCTGCTGATGCTACGTGACCTTCGGGCAGTGCCGTCTCTCCTTTGGGCCTCAGTTTCTCTTACTGCAAGGAAGGAGTGGGCCAGGTCACTTCCCCAGCAGCCCCTCTGTGACTAGGGGGTGGGTGGTCTCTCTCCCTATCTGTGCTGACTGACCCCCCTGAGGGGGAACGGCCCAGACCCCCGTCTCCGGGTGGACTGTCAGTGAGGCTGAGATGGCAGCACTGTGGCCCAGAGACTTTTCAGGCTGAAGGACCGCAGGCCACTGGGTTGGTACCTTTGGGTCTGGGACGATGAAGTCAGGGTAGTAGATCTTGTTGACTTTCAGCCAGCTGGGGATCTTGCTGGGGTCCTGGAGGGGAAAAGATCCGTCCTGGGGTATTCCCGAGCCAAGGCCAGACTTGGACCCTCCCTCAGTCACGGGACCTGGAAGAATGTGACTCAGCCCGGAAGGCTGCCCTCCGTGCCCAGAGAGGGAGTGGCCTTGAGGATAGCGTCCCAATTCCCACCAGGTGGGCATCAGAGACTGTGGAGGCCCTAATGCTGCTCCCAGGCCAAGTGGTGCTCTCCTTTCAGTGGAGACAGACAGACGACACCTGTGGGCCCTCAGGTGTGGCCCGTCTCAGTAGTGACGGCCAGTCCAGGACCCGGGCCAGCCAGGTCTCTTCCTCACCTTGCTGATCTTCACCATGTCCAGCTCCTTCTGCAGGCGGGCCAGTGTTGCGTCATCGTGGCCTCCCGAACACTTGGTGACCGTGCACCACTTCTGGCTGCTCGGGTCGTAGCAGCCCATGAGGAAGATGGACATCATGCCACCTGGGAGGGGATGCACTAAGCTGTGGGTGGAGGGAGCCCCCTCTGCCAGCCCCACTGGCCCAGTGAGAGGGGGAGGCCTGCTGGGGAGAACGGGGCCTGGGCCGCAGCATCCGTATGCCACAGCTCACCTCGTGGACTGCCTCTCACTGGCTGTGTAGGTCTAACCTTTCTGAGCCCCTTTTTTAAGGGGCTCTTCACTTCCTCGTCAGCCAATCAGGGATAATCACAGGCAACAGGCCGGGCTCTGGCGAGGAGCGTAAGGAAACGGACAGTGCCGGGCACACAGGAGGCTGCCTGACAGGACTAGTTCCTCGGACCCCAGCTTTCCCTCCGTCAGGAAACTGAGATCTTCCCGGAGGAGAAAGCCACCACGCCCTGATTAGCATCGCTGGCTGACTGCCTGAGGTGACCTGGGCCAGGTCAGGGGCCCCTGATCCCAGAACTTCGGGAGTCACGAGTGGCCTTGCTGGCAGATCAAGCCAGTAAAAAGGCCAGCCTGTACCTTCAGGGGTGCCTTTCAAAGAAGTATCATCCCAGGGGCCCGAGGCCACCCTGACCTTTGCTCCCCTGCCCGTAGAAGGCCCCAAGGACCACCAGGTCAGCTGTGTCAGCCATTGCCCCCTCGTTCAAATAGTCTTTCTTCACTTTCAGCCAGTGCCGCTTTCCAGGCTCATATGTACCCTGCAGGGAAGCAAGACAGAGCAGAATGAAAACTCCACAAGGTGGGAGTGACCTCTTCACGCAGCACGCCAGGTCTTCCACAGCGCCCGGGCACTCTCGGGAACAGCCCTCAGGCTCCTGGCACCGCAGCAGACACAACACAACCCCTCTCTAGGTCTAGCACAGAACCGTCCTAGCCCTGGAAAGATGCCCCCTCCTGCCCAACCCTGACACCTCAGGCCACCACTGCCATCTCCTGGCCGGGGCTGGAACGGCCCGGCGGGTGGCTCAGTCTGTGAGAGAGCAAAGGAAGCGGCCGCCTCACCTTTACATCCTTCAGCACCAGCCCTTCCAGCCCCTCTCGGATCACCCGGGTGATCATGTCCACCAGGTCCGAAGCTTTCTGAGGGGCAACAGGAGAGACGGTGAGCCGGCAGAGGCTGTGGGGCTTGAGAGGGCGCCGTGGGAGTGGGGCAGGGCGGCTCCCTCTCGCACACCAGCGAAATGCCCACTGGGCGCGCCCTGACTGCGTACAAACAACAAAGGGCTGGCAAAGCAGGGACCCCCCCCAACCAGAGGCCGCTGTGGCTGGGAGACACGGGGAGCCCTTGGAGGTGAAGACGAGTAGCCAACACATACACGTCAGCAGCCCCAGAAGACGAGGGTGCTGCTGACGGTGGGGTCTTCACTCACGGAAACTCGCTTCATTTCTGAGAACATGATCCGGTTGGGGATTTCAACCATGTTATCATGAAGAAACTTCCGCCGCTCACACAGAGGCCTAAGGGGAACATGTGAGCTGAGGTCAGGCCAGGGTCCACGAACCCCCGCTCAGAGTCCTAAGGAGGGAAGGGACACAGCGATATGCTGCTTCACCAGAGGGGGTGCCATGGCACAGGGCCCGAGTCTGCCAATTCTGCCTGCCGAGGACTACCGGGGCTCCTCCGGAACCAGGGGTGGACGCCTGTGGCCGTGCACAGAGCCATGCCCTCCCGGTAGCTCCTCCTCTACCGGGTCAGGGCCCCGGCCTCCAGCCCAAACGGACTATGAACCCTGGTCCCACCTGAACAATGGCTCTGACTCTTGCTTTTCGTCCCTGGCACTCCGCCTCCTCCCAGGCCCAAGGCTGGCTGGTTCCTGGGTCACAGACTGGTGAGCTTCAGGGCCTAAAACCCAAACCCCAGCTCCTACCCCGAACTCCTTTCCACCTCCTTTCCCTTCCACACTCAAGGAAGCGGGCCAGTGTGGGAGGGGTGGTGGCAGGGACACACTCTCTTAGTGTGCAAGGGGCCAGCACTCATTTCTTGGGCCGAGAATTTGGAGGGAGCCAGACCAAGACTGTGAGTTCTCCCTGAGACAGCCCCGCCCATAGTCCCCCTACAGCCAGAGCTTCCTGTTGTCAGCCTCGGCTGCAAGCAACACCTCTGAGCTGAAAGCCACCTGCTTATGTCCCCGTGGGTGCCGAACCCTACTGTGCTCAGTCTATTTCTGGCCGACAGTCTATTTTGCTGTAGCAGAGAAACTTGGTGGGTGGGTGGGGGAGGGCGGGGGGAGAGACCTAAGTTCTCAGAGATCTCTTCCTTTGTCAGCTGTGGAGCAAGTGTGCTGCCTGTCAGCACCCCCTCCCCCCCCGCCCACTGCCCCACCCAGTGCCTGCACACAAGGAGGTGTGTGACCTAGACCCTTCCCCACCCTCCTTTCCAATCTGACCCCCTCCTGCCACCCAGGAACCGAAGACAGATTCCTCACCTGTCCATCAAGCTGACATCATTGAAGTAGATACAATCAAAGACAAAGAGGCAGACGTTAGCGTCCTGGAAGGCAGCTTTCTGGAGGGACAGGAGGCAGAAGGTGCGTGAGGGGAAAGTAAGTGTGCGTGAAAGATGGGTGGTGCCAGAGAACTTCTGGAGCCCTCTGAAGTGCCCGACAGAGAAGTCCCACTGTGCTCTGAAGCCACAGGGCACTTAGTAGACGGTCCTGAACGGAACCCAGCCCAATTACAGTTACTTCCCAACACTAGCTCCTTTCAATGCAAAAACACACATAAACTGGGTTAATTCAAGACCAGTTCAGAAATGAAGAATAAGCCCACCCCTAAGCAAGTGATCGACCCCTCCCTTCAGACTGACAGCACACACACGCACAGGCACACTCATTCTCACACACCTGCCCAGGTCCCTACCTTGTGCACTCCCAGAGTCCCGAAGGGCAGTGGTTTGCCCGTCTTGTTGTCGATCAGGAGCACCTCAGAGTCCAGGATCATGCTGTGGCCCCCGGGGAAAGCCTGAGGGATGTAGTCCTTAAAGTGGGCCACCTGGAGGCAGATGTGGTACTTAGGAGAGGGAGAAACGGGCAGCAGGGACCTGAGGCCAAGCCACAGAAAGCAAACCCAGGCCCCGGATGGGACACAGAACACCAACATGTGGAAGCCCAGCTAATGTGCAAACAGACCTAGGCCTCGCCAGCCACCTGGACAAGAGAACAGGGTGTATTTCAGAACCTCCGTCCAAACCCAGGAAGAGCTGGCCCATGCTGAGTCCCTTTTGATGGGCTGCGGAGGGGAGTTCGGAGGAAAAGGAAGAAACAGACTAGGTGGGGGCAGGCCCCCATGGAAGGGAGGGAGGAAAGGCGGGAGGGCAGAGGTCTGTGGGAAACCAGATGGGATGGAAAAAAGATGGAAAGGAAGAAACGAACCCCCTTGGGAGCAGCAAGGGGCTGTGAGAAGAGTCCTCTGGGTGGGAGTTCGGAACTCACAGCCATCTTCAAGATGAGCAAGAAAGGATGTTTGGAACTGGGGTTTCCTGGTCAAGGCAGAGCCCTGGTCTCTACAGTCCCAGATGGGGGAAGTCCCGCGGCAGTCCACGGCGGCCCCCACTAAGGGATGCCAGCCATAGCATCCAGAAAGCACGACTGTGGTCCGGTCTTGCCCTGGGTATGGCACGCCGGCCACCGATGCACGGGACCCTCAGAGCGGGGACAGGAAAGGCCTGCACCTCGCCCAACTCTGTCTCAGTCCCCTTAGCAGCCGAGACCACAGGGGCAATAAGGGACACAAGCAGCTTTGCTGAGCCCCCTCCCCAGGGGGAGGCTCTGATTCTGCGACGCTGTGTTCCAGCTTCGGCAGGGCAACAGCAGTGCCCGCTGAACCACCTCAGTAGAGGTGCTTCCTCAGTGGTTTGTTTCTAAGGACTTTATTTATTAATTCTTTTAGAGAAAGGAGAAGGGAGAGAGAAACATCTATGTGCAAGAGAAGGATCAGTAAGTTGCTTCTTGTGCACGCCCTGACCAGGACGGAACCCACAACCCAGGCACGTGTGTGCACTGGGGATTGAACCAGCGGCTTTTGGCTTTGCAGGGATGATGCCCAACCAACGGAGCCACACCGGTCGGGGCCCTCAGCAGCTGCGCTGCGCACCCCAGAGCATGCGAGCCGGCACTAAAGCTGTGGGTGGAGCTGCTGCTAACCTGCCCTCTGGGCACCTGAAGCAACCGCTGAACTGCTCCGTGACTGAGCAGGACAGCCAGGCCGAGGCAAGGGTGTGAGCCGCACCTGGTGACCTCTGCACCCCGCGGGCGCTGAGCTGGGGAAGAAGGGGTAGCAAGCACAGGAAGTCCATGTACTCACAAGCTGCCGGAGCCAGATGTTCTTTTCCTTGACGATGCACCTCCCAGAGGCCCTGAGAGTGGGGAGGGCTGAGGGGTGAGGCTCTCAACGCCCCAGTGAAGGGCAGGTGCCTGGGCCCCCAGCTGTCCCCCAAGGGGCTTTGTTTACATCCAAAGGGAGGCTGACCGGGAGGGGGGGGGGGCAGAACTTCGTTTCCTTCCTTTTTATTTACTGCTACATGCCCACCACCTAGCACAGTGCCTAGCACAGACTAAGCACTTGGAAAGTGTTTGTTGAACAAATTCATGAATGCCAACAGCCCCTTTGGACATGAGCCCTGATTTACCTCGGGGGGAGCACCCAGGAAATGGAAATGAAGAAGACAAGCACTATGAGGCAGGTGCCAGGTAAGCTCACTGTCCCAATGTCCCCGAGGGCAGGGGAAGCATCACTGTCCTCTGCGGCTCTGCACTGACGGACCCAAGCCTGCGCTCTCTGGCTGGGCCTCCTGAGCAACCCGTCATTATTAGAAGGGTCCAAAAATGAATGAATGAATTCACTCCCATTGCATCCCAGGGCTGGAATGGCTGTGGGGCTCTGGCCTTGAGATTCTTGCAGGCAGAAGGGAAAGACAGCCCTGGCAGGAGGGAGGAGACCTTACCTTGTGAGGTAGGACAGGCTTCAGACTGCGGCTGAAGTAGCTGAAATGGTCCCCACTCTTGTGCACCTGGACGCGCTCCCCGTCATACTTGATTTCAGAGAATATGCCGTTAGGGCACTTCTTCATCGCGTACTCGATGGACTTGCAGGCCTCGGCCTTGGGGGGTGGGGTGGGGGGAGGAAAAGCTTTACGGCTGGCTCAGCAGGGGTGGCCCAAGGCCCTGGGCACAGCCCCCCGCAGGACACCGAGGAGCGTGCGGGAATGGAGAAGGCTGGGCGGTGTCATATCTGGGGTTGACACAGGAGCTCGCATTCTGAGGAATGTGAATGCAGCTCCTTGTAGAGCTAATCAAATTCCACTGAAAGAGCATTTCAATTTTCCTCAGTAATTTAGGATCGTGCAGGGCCTCTGGCTCATTATTAAACATGTTGGTTACATCAGCGCAGGAAGAACACAGAGGTACGACTCCAGAGTGCAGGTGACAGTGAGGCTGGCAGGGTGGCGGTGATCAGGGACGCGGCCCAGAGGTGCCTACTGGGTACCCATGTCGACCTGACTCAACCTCGGTGGTCGCCTCCCGGGAGTACTGCTGCGTCAGACCGCACACGTAATCTCTTCTCAGCCTCAGCGTGGCATCGCCTGCCACAGGCGCTAGTTACCGTTTTCATCTTAGGAATGCGAAAACTGAAGGTCAAAGAAGCTAAGTACTCACTTAAGGTGACACAGCCAGTGAGTGGCGGGAATGAAGTTGGAATCTAGGAGCAGCTCCGAAGGCTGTGAGGTTGACTGCGAAGCTACGTAAGCCACGCCACTCTCTAGGGGACAGTTTGCAGAGCGGAGTCCAGAAAGAACTCTCACAGAAGTCGGAGAAGCCACTCCCACAGATGACCAGGGTCCTGCCCTGGGATGGGCGTCTCACTGCCCTGGGGCTGGCCGCCCCGCATTCCCGGGAAGGAGAGAACACGCCCCCCAAGGGAGCCCTAGACCAGGGCTTCCGCATCGCCATGTGACGGTGTCACTGAAAGTGCCGCACGCCACCGGGCAACCCAGAGGCTCCCCGAGTTGGCACGTGCACATGGGGAGGGAAAGCCAACGGCAGAGACCCAAGATGGCCTGGCAGCCTGCTCCTCACTCCTTGAGCTTCCTCGCTCCAGAGCAAAAGGGTGCCCAAGCCACGCTGTCCCAGGGAGCCTGGCTGTGCCACCAACTCTCAGAGCTGCCTTAGGACAGGCCTCAAAGCCGCAGGAGTTACTTCCACACCCACCCGTCTTCAGGGAAGGCAACAGAAAAACCATTCTCTGTAGATGCTTCAGAGGGTTTCGTACATCACTCACACGAGAAAACTAAACACCAAGGGGGGCCAGGGAACGCATCTAAAATTCTACAGCTGGTCGGTGGCAGAGCTGGGCCTAGAGGTCAGGCATTTCCACTAGATCATGCTGCCTTCTCCTTTGCCTTCACTTCCCCATTGAGAAACGCCCTCTACCTGTCCACTCTTCCTTCCCCAGACCCCTGCGGTGAGCTGGTCTCACACCCTCTCAGATCTCACATGCAGGGCGGGTGCACTCGGCGACAAGGCAGGGCCCGCACACCTTACCAGCATGGGCTGCACCGGGGTCATCAGGGAGGCCTGAACGCTCAGAGTCCGTCTCTGGCCTGGCTCCTTCTCCACCTCCTGCTCATTGTGGAGGACCCGCTCCACCACGTCCTGCAGGTTGCGCGAGGCTTTGAAGGCTTCGTAGGCATTGGGGTCGAGGGCGTCTAACCTGCCAGTGGAGACAGGAGCATGGAAACGAAGACCGCTGCCTTTGGTCCTACGGCTTTGGAGGGCAGTCTGTCCTCACAGAGAGGGGAGGAGCTGGCACTTACACGTGTTTTGCACCTGAGTTCATCTTCAGGTCGTGTTTGATCAACCTGATGATGCATTTGAGGTCGTTGGCTGTGCACCTGGGGGCGGGGCACGTTCAGCTTGGTCTTTGAAGAGCTCTGAAGCCCCGGACCTTCCTTTCCCGTGACTCCAGCGCCCCAGGCCCACCCCCGCTGGGCAGCCCCCCACCTGCAGGCGATGTCCTGCAGGGCCTGCTGCTGCTCGTCCTCCTTGCTGAGCCTGGAGAGCCGCAGGAGGAACCCGTCCACCTCCTGGACGGTAAGAAGGCTCTTGGCAGCTGGGGGGAAGGACTTGCTCTGCTCGAAGAAGACTCTGATGGTCTCTGACACGTCACCCTGTCTCCAGAACCCAAAACACCACTGCTGCAACCCCCAAATGGCTAAGTGCACCCCCAACCCCCAGGGCTTGAATCAGAGATTTCAATCCTTGCTCCTGTCCCCAGCTCAGACACACTGGCCTCACTCTTTAGAGAACCCCCCTGCCACAGTGTCTGGAAAAGGGCAGCTCCACCCACCAAAGGATGTGGCTGCCTGCCTTGGCTGGAAAGCGACATGGGACTAATCCAGGGCTGAGCCAACGTGACTCCTGCTAGAGTTTGAACTGAGAGGCAAATATGACCACCAGATAAGGGGGTACTCAGACCGAAACTTCCCACGGTGCCGAGGCCGCTGCCGTGAGCACACCGAAGCTGAACGGTAAGGCCAGACTGTAGGTAGAAACGGCGATAAAAGCAGGGTCCAGGAAGAGCCCCAGGAGCGAGAGCAGGAAGTCTCGAATCCTGACCCTCGAGAGCTAGGCTTTCGCGGCTCAGCAGTACCATGACTTTAGTCCTCTGAACCTTGTGAAAGTGACAGCTGCGGCCTCGCCCTTGGCCCCTCTCACAATGGGGGCTCACTCCGACGGGTTTCACTTCCCTAAGCATGTGCCCCAGCCGGAAAACGGAGCCTGCAGGTGCCTGGCCTGGCAGACGCCTGCCTGGAAGGCCGCCCACTCTCCCCTTCCTCTGACCTGCTCCAGGTCTCGCGCCATATCATCTGGGTTGCAGTTAAAGATGCGGCTGAAAAGCTTCACAATCTGCTTATCGTTCAAGTTGTACACACTCTTAATAACGCCGGGCAGCAGCAGCTTCACTGTGAGGTACACGTCTCCATGGAAACCATCTGCAGACAGGAGAGAGGAACCCTTCTCGAGAAATGGAGCTGAGACAGAGAAACACGTAAACTCAAGGAACCGAGAGGCTCCAGCGTGGCCCGCGCTGCCACAGTGCCCCGTGCTGCCACGGTGGCAGCAGCAGAGGTCATTTGCTGGTCGGGGGTTTATGTGTCACCCCTCCTCAACCCCGATTCAGCTCCTGGATGGACTCCCTCGGGGCAGAGCCATCCCTCACTTCGGTGCCACCAGAGGCGAGCACACCACAGATGTTCAGTGGTGATCTGTTAGACGGAGGAAGGAAGCAGGGCTGGAAAAGCCTGTGCATGCGATTCACTCAAACCTAATCACACACGCAGGACAGTGAATCTCCGTCCTGGTCAAATGGGGTAGATTCTTCCGGTCTCCCAAGGGCAGAATAAGGGCAGGGGAAGAAAGGGGCCGATGTGCCTGGGGCAGAACTGGCCACACACTTTGCGGAGGCCCAGCACAAAACGAGAATGCGGGACTCTTCAAAATTATTAAGAGTTTCAAGCCAGCAACAGCAGAGCCCTGGGCCAAGCTCGGGGCCCCGCGCAACTGCACAGTTCGCGGGCCTAGGAGTCCGGTTATAGCTGGAGCTCTTTGGAGGGAACCCGCCCCCAGGGGCGCTCCAGTGCCCACCTCCTGCTGAGCCTTTCCGGAGGAAGTCCTGGATGATCTGGGTCTTCGTGTTGTAGCTCGGGTTCTCGGCCACCATGGCGCACAGCTTCCGAAACTCGCGCAGCAGACAGTCCCTGTGCTTGGGGTCGCACTTGCTTGAGGAGAGGCTTCTCTTTGGCGTGGGGCCTGAGCAGGCTTCCGCAGAGTTGTTGGGTCTGGCCGCTGGAGGGAGGAGAAAGGGAGAGAGAGCCAGCCTTCCTGAGAAGGGAAACCAACAGGCACTCGGCTGGTGCTCTGTATGTGGCTCCACTCGATCCCCCAAATAGCCCTTTGGGACAGATGTCACACACATCTCACAGGTAAAGAAATGGTGACCTCCCCAAGCCTCACAGCATTAATGGTGAGGGAACAGTGGCTTCTCGCCCGAGCAGAGGACCAAGTGATGGGGGTCTCTGCCTGAGCGCTTCAGACAGACAAGGGCCCCTTCCTGCCAAGACTGTCGGGCATCTCAGCGCAGCTGTAAAGCCGGCTCACAGAAGCTGGGAGTGGGGAGGGGGGAATCAAAGGGCAGGTCCGTCCGGGTGAAGTCACGGCTATTGTGAACCGTGCAGCTGGGAGAAGCCCCGATGGTCATCTAGCTCCATCTCTTCTCTCCGATGCGGAGACCGAGGCCTGCACCACTACCCCCCCCACCTCCATCGCCACCTTTTCTTTCTGCCTTAGGGGTTGCTAACGAGCAGGGCTCTTCTCCAGACACCCCCAAATAACTGCACAAGTCTTGAGTGACCCCCTCTTAGGTCCTTGTGACAATTTACCAAACAAATTTCTCGCTGCAAGCTTGCAGCAAAGTCATTAGCAAGCCGGCTGCTGACACAAGCTGCCTCTCGTCGGGGCTTCGTCAATTATAAACGCTAAAGAGGACGTTAGGGGACGGGATCTCCAAAGCACTGGTGTTCGGCAGGCGGCGAGAACCAGGGCATCTGCTTCCCGCAGCCTCTCCCCCTTCCCTCCCCAGGGCCCTTCCGGGAATATGTCGTCCTCACTGTCCCCTGGACTCTTCTGTATTTCTGGCTTTAACCTACCATTAAACAAACAAACAAAAAACCAAACCTCAGAATTTTAAATGAATACGACCCCAACTGCTCAGGCGCCATTCTGACCACCTCGTCTCCCGCAGGCTCGTGCGAACACCACGGGATCAAGAAGGCAGGCGCTGCCGTTCCCACTTCACAGCTCAGGCTCGGAGAAGCGACCCACTTCCCTGAACATGCGGGCGGGTCCCAGTGCTGGGACCAGGCCCCAGGCTTCCGACCTCAATCAAGTCCAGGCTTCTCTCGCTCCCATGAAGCTACCGCCCTAAACAAGTTCTGGGTCCGTGTGTTTCGTCACCCGAGTCAGTCACAGCACGTTTCCACACGAGGACACGACGGGATGCAGGGTGAAGGAGCGCAGGTGATGGAGTTCAACAGACTCCAGTGTGCACACTCATTCAAAATGAACCCGAACGTCCACGTTCTCATGCATCAGACAGACCCAATGAAAGCCCCCCCTACGGTTAACTGCAGCACACACAAAACCGCAGCTATGGGAGCCCTTCTGCCGTGACACCTGCCTTCTCCTGTGCTCTCTTCTCCGGTTTAGGCAAGTTGAGGGATGCAATTTCTCAAAATTCTTTCATTATCAAAAAACCCCAAGGAAATAAAGGACAGGTTATAAGAATCTGTCCTTTCAAAGGGAAAGGGAAAAGTCTCAACAAAGCAAGCATCTTTTTGCTACAACCGAGAATAAAGTATACAAAGAGCCCCAGCTGGGTGGCTCAGTTGGTTGGAATGCTGTCCTGTACACCAAAAGGTCGCAGGTTCGATTCCCGGTCAGGCTGTGTACGGGAGGCAACTGTTTGATGGCTCTCTCTCTCTGTCCCCACTCCCAAAAATCAGTAAAAACATTTCCTCGAGTGAGGATGTTTTAAAAAAGTATTCAAAATAAAAATGCTATACAGGTGGAGCACTGAGAATTAGCCGTTGTCTGTCTCTGCTCAGATGGAAGCGATCAACGAGACTGGCGAGCACAGGCTCTCTACTCACCCACAGTCCCAAATAGGACGCCCAGTGAAAAGGACCGTGACAGCTAAAGTAGCCCTGCCCTGTCTTACCTGCAAAGCCAGAAAATTTCCGGGGATGGGTACCGGGAACAACCGAAGCACCTTTCCCTGGAGACGTCACCTGGCCAGTGGCTGTCAGCCTGGCCTGCACAACGGCTTTCTTCTTCGGTGTGCTTCCTGCCTTAGAAGACAGGTCTGTCGGCCCCGAGAGAAAGGAGAACATGCTTCAGTGGCAGAGCTCTGAGAAAGCTTCCAAAGGGCCTGTCCACCCCCTACAGCCGGGCTTGGCAAGTCAGTGCCGGCGTCGAGTGACCCGGAGCCTGGCTGCTGGCCCGGCGGAGGGGCCCAGCAACAGGGTATTGGGAAGGAGAGTGTTCTGGGGACGAAAGACCCAGTTACCCTCTACTTTATTAGTAACTTCAATTTTCATCAACACTCTCTACCTCTTGTCTGACATGTAATAACCTCCTGATTATCCAGGGGAAATCAGAAATCACACCTCAATAGATAGAACTTGGGAACTCGACACCATGGAATTAGCCCCGATTTACAGATGCAGAGAAAATAAAGTGAAAACGGGTAACAGAGCATGTCGGTCGGCACAGACAGGAACACTTTCAGCTGCCGCGTTCCGTGCGCTCTGCGACAGTGTGCCTCCACCCTGGATGCCGTCCTCCGAACGAGGCGGGTCAAGGCTAAGGCAAGGCAGGCAGGAAGGAGACCTTGGGAAAGGAATACATGGGAAGTAGTTTTCTCCCCTGGATGTCTTTTTCTTCTCAAGAAACAAGGACAGATGTGCATTTTTAGAGCCACCGTTAAGAGTCTCCTACAGTGACAAAAGCTGTACTTAACTGAAGACTCATAATGAAGATAGAGCCATAAAGGACCAGTGGGATTTGGAAGTACTGTGTAAGATTTCTCAAACAGGGACAAATCTAAATATGCATGCATGTGTGCATGGGCTCTATGTATCTGTGTATGTATGTATGTATGTATGTGTTCTGTGTACATACATACATGTTTCCTAGTCTGCTGAAAGGGCTTAAAGCAAAGACAGCTCATGGCAACAAGGACACGGAGCATTCAGATCTTGGTCTCTAAGGCCATCCCTCACTAACAGGACCCAGGGCTTCTCAGAGAAATGGCTGATTCCAGGGCAGGGGGGGGGGGGTACATGGAAAGTGAGCCCAAGAGCACGCTGTTACGCCAGAGGGTAAGGGTGTGCTTTACAACACTTGAAACCAGCTCAAAGGGTCTCCCCACTGGCCAAGTCTGGGGCAAATTAATAAAGCACAGTACAGTTATAAGCCACCAAGAAAAAGTCATCTACGAGACCAAACAGGTAATAAATTGACAGACAAAATGCATCTATCAATAAATATCCTGTTCTTCAAATATGTCAATGTAAAAAAAGAAAGACTATGGAAATATTCCAGAGGCCAAAGAGAGATGACTACTAAATGAAACACCTGACCTTAATATCGGGATTCTGTCCTGGAGGGGGAACATGCTGTCGAAGATACCGTTTTATGAACTGAAGAAGCTGGAACGCAGGTGGTAAGGTGTGGCTGAAGTTGTTAGCTGTAGTGTGGTCACGGAAGAGAATATGCCTGCTCGTAAAACATATACACCAGAGCACACAAGGGCAAAGTGCCACGTGTACACAACCCACTTTGCAGCGGCTCAGGAAAGGAGTGTGTAAGGAGTAACAGAGAGCACACACAAACACAAACGGTGAAGCAAAGCCAGGGAAATGCTAACCAAAGGTATATCTGGGTCAAGGGAACATAAGTGTTCTTTGTACTATTTTTATCCTTGCTACTCTTTTGTGAGTTTAAAATTACTTCCAAGTTGAAAAGGTAACAGAAAAAAGAAAGAAGGAAAAGCCCCGAGCTCTGCTCTCCTCGCCACTGCTTTTCTCAGCACCAGTGTGACGAGAAAGCAGCATCCTCCACCCCACCTGCAATGTGCTGGCTTATCTGCTCCTTCTCATTGTCTTCCAGTTCCTCCCAGCCTTCCAGCTCCGTGAGGTCTTCAATTTTTTTCGTGGTGGCCCGGGCCCGCTCCAGTTTCTCAAACATGCACTTTACATGGTACCACTCTTTCATCTCACCCCCAGACTCGGAGAAGGGGTTGGGGACCACTTTGCCGATTCGGCATACGCCCTTCACGATCTTTTCCTTGCATTTTTTGCAGCCAGCTGTGCTGCGCTTAGCATAGTCCACACAGAACCGTTGCTCGGCCATCTCACAGGGCTCACTGCAGAGTCCCACATGCGACCCTGGCAAGAAGACGGGGCAGGTGGCACGGGGTCTCAGATGGCCTTTTTGGAATGACAGAATGGGCTTTGTCTTCTGCAGGAGGCAGCGCCCATGAAGCCGATCTGCTTCCGACCACTGGCTGAACCACTTGACGTCCGAATGGAGACGCTCTCGGAGCAGGCACGGCTCTTTTCGGCTGAGTGCACGGGAGGTCAGCGGGAAGAGGATCTTGAAAGCCAAAGTCATACAGCTGCACAAATGGGTGAGAGGCAGAGAAGGTGAGATACAAATGGGCGCTAGGCTTTCGTGTCCTCAAAGGCCAAGGTCCTCTACAGTCCGTGCTACCTAATCAAACGCTTCCTAAAGTAGTAACGATTCATTGCCTACAGATGAAGGGTTCCGATAAAGGAAACTTCAGTTTGCAAAAGGGTGTTCAATGATCTAATGTAGACATATATAATTAGTAAATCACAACCAAGAGCATCCAAACAACATAAAGGCTTTTCTCAGGTCATTGGCAATACCTGATATTCAAAATGAATGATGACCCTTAAGTATTATGAGACCTCAGGTTGTTTTTAATCACCAAGAAAAATGACACTGCCCATGGTGTGGCTCAGTGGATTGAGTGCTGGCCTGCAAATCGGAGGGTCCCAGGTCGATTCCCAGTCAGGGCACTTGCCTGGGTTGTAGGCCAGGTCCCCAGTAGGGGGTGTGTGAGAGGCAACCACACATGGATGTTTTTCTCCCTCCCTTCCCCTGTGTCTAAAAATAAGTAAAATCTTAAAAAAAAGAAAAGAAAAATGACATTATGTCTATGAAGTTTTTAATGTGAAGAATACATATATGCCATCCTTAGAAACTGATCAAGCTACTCTACAGACCCGTGATTTAATCCGAAGCCCTATTTTGAGAGATGTGACTTCTGATTTACGCCAAATAATCTGGAGAAGCAGTCTGCTTGGGTTCAAATCCCAGCTTATCAGCTGGGTGACCTCGGTAGGCTACTTAACCTCCCCACTCCTCAATTTCCTCAACTGTAACACGTGGTTACCAAGTGTACAGAACTCAAGGGGCTGAGTGGAGCCTTTGGAACAGAGCTGGGCGCACCGCAGAGCTCCACCGACGTTCGCTCTGGCACCCGGTGAGGCAGGCGTCCTTCAGCAGAGGCTCCCTGCGTGCACTTCGCCTGTTCAAGTCAACTTGACCCAGGGAATGCTGGCCCGCAAGGGTCAAAGGAACCGGTAAGTCAGCCCCAGTGGCAGCAGGGATCATTTTCTGAATTATCTTCAGTTCTGATTTTCAGTATACTGGAAATTATTGCAGCCTGAACGCTGCTTTGTGTGAAGTGGCCACTGGGTTACATATAATGAAAAGCAGGCTGCACTCAAAGGGGGGTAACCTGCACAGCGGCAGAGGGAGACAGGTGGGTGGGAGTCAGAGACAGGAGTGCAGGGCGGCCTACAGTTTAGGGACTCTGCTAACTTTGAGAGCTCCCTGAGCCTCGGTGTTCTTACTTCTAAAACAGGGAAACTAATCCCTACCTTGCGGAAGGGCTGGGGGAATTACAGTGAGTCCATGGACGGGCTGGTGTGTTGTGTGTGGTTCTGTGCGCCCCGGACACGTATACAGAATGTGTGTATTCATACATGTACCTTTTTCCTGGAGAGGTGTCTGAGTTTCATGAAATTTCACAAAGGGTTCTCTAACCCCCACGACTTTAAGAGCCACAGAGCCGAAGTACATAAAGTACAGCGGGCACACAGGCGCCGCTCCGAACAAACGGGGTGTCAGCGACTTAGGAGGCGGCCCCACGCCTACAGCGAAGGGGGCCGACCTCAGGGCCCCTCCAGCGGCCTGCCTCCGCTGGCCCGGGCCACGAGGAAGCACAAGGCGGCTCCGAGGAAACGCGGGGGTCCCACACTCCCCCCCGGCGGCTGCTCAGCTTTCCGGCAAAGGCAGTCGAGACAGAAACCGTCGAGGCCTGAACGCAGCCCGCGCCGCCTCGGCTCAGTGAGCTGCACCGGGCCGGGAAGGGGAAGCCCTGCGGCCGCTTTTCCTGGAGGGCCTTCCCGCGACGCTTTCGGGGCAGTGGGCAGGGGCTGCTGGCGGGGGGTGCACACGCGGGGCGGTGGGGGAGCGGGTCCCTCGGGCTGAGGACGCAGCCCAGGGCTGGGGAAAGGGGCTCGGCGGGAAGAGAACGGCTCCAGGGTGCCGACCCCGCCGGGGCCGGAACAGCCCCCGCGGGGGATCCTCCTTGCCGTGGACCGGTGGGGGGTCCGAGGGAGCCGGGAGCCAACCCCCACGGGCTCCCGGGGGGCCGCCACGTCACGGAGGGTGTGCCCCGGGACTCCGCGGGAGGGCGGGGGAGGAGCCGAGGGGGCTGGCTCCCGGGCCGCGCCAAGCCCCGGGGCCCCGGGATGCCTCCCTCCCCACGGCCTGGGCCCGCCGCGCCGCTTCTCACCTGCCTTCCCGGCGCCGGCGCACCCCGCAGGCCTCCGACCCGGCGCCCACAGGCCGAGCTCAGTCACCGCTGTTGTACTCTGTCTCTTTAAATCCGGGTCCTCGAGCCGGCCTCAGCGCGCAGGCGCACAGGTCCTGGCCCGATCTGCGCCACGCGTCCCCGCCCCCCGCCTGCCACGTGGGCGACGGTAAGGTTCGGGCCAGTGCGGCCCTGGGCTCCGTGTTGGGGGTGGGGGGGCGGGGGCGTGGTTCCCAAACCTCGTCGGGGCCGGGGAAAGCAGAAGTTACGGGACGTGGTGGCGCCCTGGGGCGCAGCCTGGACTGAAATTCTAAGGACTGCTTTATTTGCTGACAGTGTGAGAGGCTATCCGGTCCTTCACGATACCGGTTGGGAAACTATATAGTAATGAGCTAGAGGAAGGTAACACTCATGTCATTCAGCCTACTTTTCTGTGCGCTCCCTGTCCTGTTTGCGCGCAGTGCTTAGCGCCTAGGAAGTATTCCACAGATAATATTTGAATTGAAAAGAGGCACTAGATAGGAAATGTGCAGGAGTGATGGGGAGAGTAATCCCGACTGTGTGTCATTTCAGTGTATTAATCTCTTTTCAACCTCAGGTCAACTTTTTGACAGATTAGGATGGATGTTTTTACAAAAGAGCCGCAGGCTCAGGAGGTAAGTGAACTTGTTCAGCATCCAGGGAGGGCAAACGACTGGGCATTGTCGGAGAGGTAAGCCAGGTTGAGGTCCCGGACCAGGTCTGTGTTACGTGAAAAAGAGCTCGGCCTTTGTCACGCAGGGCATGGCGAGCCACAGAGCCTTACGCAGTAGTAACTACCGTGAAAGCTGGGCAGGACAGAGACTGAGGTCAAGGAACTGACTAAAGTTCCCGGTGCTGGCTTCGGCAGCCTGTACGCATTGGAACAATGCACTGAAGGTTAGGCGGCTGCTGTGCGAGGCTGGCATGCAAATTCGTGAAGCAGTCCGTAATTTTAAGGCAAAAGATTTTTTTCTTTGTATTATACCTAGAGGCCCAAGTGCCGGCTGTGGCAGTTGAATGATCCCGAATCTCTACCACTGCGTTTAATTAAGATGATGGATGCTAACTAAACTCATTGCTGCGATTATTTCACAATTGTGTGAGTCAGACCTTTCTGCTGCACGCCTTCAACTTATGCGGTGATGTATTTCGATTCTGTCCCAGTAGAACCCTGGGGAACAAAGGTTCTTGTGACAGATGAAGGTGGCCTGAACAAGCTCATGTAGTTGGGGCGGAGAGAAAGTGCATTTTTTGTTGGACATTTAGATTTTAGATTATCTTTTTATTAGAGTGCTGACTTACCTGGAGGTGGAATGAGGATAAGTTGAGTGAACAGGTAGATGATGGTGCCATCACCTGAAGCAGGAAATGAGAGGAGAGGAGGAGGCACCTAAGGTGAAAGGGTGAGTTTTGTTTTGGGTATTTTGTTTCATTGGTAGAGGCCCTCCATGATTCCATTGTCTGGAGTAGGGTAGAGCCACCAGTGTGTCCCAGAATGAACAAGGTCTTGGGATTGGAAGGTCACTGGAGGCTCAGATCCTAACTGGCAGTGAGTGATCCTGAACCTGTCTTTTGTCACTGCATTTGCTGTGTTGTTTGGGGAATCCCCATGACTGCATCCCCCCCCCCCCCCCCAGTCGAATGCTGTCACCACTAACCACATGTGGCTCTGGAGCTCTTGACACGTGGTTCCTCTGAACTGAGATGCGCTGTTAAGTGTAAAGTCCTCGCAGGTTTCAAAGACATGTCACCAAACAGAACAGACCGCAAAATCTCTCATCAACTATGTTGATTACATGTTGAAGTGATTATTTTGGACGTGTTGGGTTAAATTAAAATATATTACTAGAATTAATTTCAACTTTATTTTTACCTTTTTGAAAATGTGGTGACTAGAAGATACAAAACTGTATACTTGGTTCACATTATGCTTCTGTTGGGCAGCATCGCCCTAGACTTCAAACGTGTTTGTGGAAAGTGACATCCGTGTCTTAAGCATCTTCTTCTCCTCGGTGCCTAGATCAGTACTGGGCACATAGTAGGCACCCAGCACATATTTATGAATCAATGAATGAAACCCGTGAGTGCATGGGATGAACGAATGGAGCTCTGGGATGGGAGTCCTAAGCTCCTTCAGAAGAGTGTTCATCACCTTGAATCTTGGACTGTGTTTGACACAGACGTGCCAAAAGACACAGGTTCTCGACGTTGGTTTTGCCTGATCAGACCTCCTAGGAACCCAAACGACTGATTTCTTTTACTCAGGCCTCTGAGGCAAAACGGAAGTCGCTGGCAGTTGCATTTCCTTAGAGAAGTGGGGCCTGCCACCAGGGAGAACGAGCTAACGTGTGGTGGGAACCACACAGACTTAGGTTTGAGTTACGATCCACCACTGGCTGCATGACCGTCACCTGTTTTCCTAGCTTCTCCGGGTCTCACTTCTCATGGTGAAATGGGGTTCAAAGCACCTCTCAGGACTGTGTGTGACAATTAAGTGAGGTGACTTATATTAACTTGCAAACTGCTTGACGCTTAGGGGTATTTCACTAAGTGTACATTCCCTCTGCTCCCCAGCCTGGACACATTCATGCCACTGCAGGGTTTAATCATTCAGTTGCTCATCCATCAGTCCGTTATTTATTGAGTGCCTACTCTGTGTCAGGCACCATAACAGGAACTGGAGGACGGCAGTGAAACAAAACGCAGAAACCCCTACCCTCAACGGAACAGGTTAGTGTGGGGGTGACATAGTAAACAGTGGGTAAAGTGCATAGTGTGCAAGATGAGGCGGGTGCTCTGGGGGAGAAGAAAGGGAGGGTAGGAGGTGCCAGGCAGGGCAGGATGGGGCTGCAGTTGTGAGTACAGGGGCCAGGAAGGCTTCACCCTCAAAGTGACAATTGAGTAAAGACTGGAAGGAATGAGGGAGGGAGCAGCAAGTTAAGGGCCAGGATGTGTCTGTCCGGTTGGGAGATAGCAGGGGCGGGGCTAGAGCAGGGGCGGGGCTAGAGGAGCAGGAGTCCAGGTGGGAATTGGTGGAGGTGAGGCCAGCAGGGTGTCCCAAGCAGGTCCTGTAGGGTCTTGCAAACTACCGTAAAGGTGTCGGCCTTGACCGCAGGTGCAATGGGAAGCTCGCGGATTATACTGAACAGAGAAGTAGCATGATCTGACTTAGGTTTTGACAGAATTGCTCTCACTCTGGCTGCCGCGTAGAGAAATGGGGAGTGAGTGAGGTGGCTCCTGTAAAGATGCAGGGGAGAGCCCTGGCTGGTGTGGCTCAGTGGCTGAGTGTCGGCCTGCAGATTAAAAGGGTCGCTGGTTCGATTCCACCTCAGGGCACATGCCTGGGTTGCGAGCCAGGTCCCGAGTAGGGGGGCGAGTGAGAGGCAACCACACAGTGATGTTTCTCTCCCTCTTTTCCCCTCTCTCCCTTCCCCTTTCTAAAAAAACAAATAAAATCTTAAAAAAAAAAAAAAGATGCAGGGGAGAAAGGGCTACTTGGATGTTAACAGTCAAAGCAGTAAGTAGCAACCTGAGGCTCATGGACCCCTTGGGGGTCTGTGGACAGGCTCTGGGGTGTCCTTGAACTTCCTGAAATTCTTATGTAAATATTTGTGTGTAAATGCATTTTCGAAGGGAGAGGTTGATTGGATGGAGTCTCAGGATCCAAATCAAGAACTTCCTTGGTGGTGAATAAGCAGGATACCTCCTGCCAGTTCCTGGTTACTCCAAGTCCCAAGATGGTGAAGCCCTTGCCTCAGGCCTTGATCCGAAGTCCTCTAGGGAACTGATCCTGTTTGTGAGCCAGTCAGAGCTTCTGCTGTCCCTTTTTTTTAAGAATGCAGCCTGAGCTGCCAGTTTAGACTCTTCAGGATTGTTACAAAAAAAAAAAACCAAAACAAAACACAGGAAAATGGGTAGATTCTGTTCATTTATTTTTTAAAAAAGGTTTATTTATTTTTAGAGAGGGCAGGGGAGGGAGAGAAACATCGCTCTGTTGCCTCTTCCATGCCCCCAGCTCAGGCATCGAACTAGTGATCTTTTGGTTTGGAGGTCGGGGCTCAGCCCACCGAGCCATGCCAGCCAGCGCGGCTTCTGTTCATTTTTTATGCTACTCACTGTGCAAGCTGGGCAGCCGTAGGCAGGAATAGGGAAGAGACTCCACACCTTCGGAGAGACAATGTGGGGCACCTGGGAGGCTACTTTGCTCTCAGTGGATTCCTTTTCTAATAATCTCTGGTCTATGAATCATGTGAATCTCAGCACTGAGCCGATTTGATGATTTGATTTGCTTAATAGTCACACGATTAAAATAAGTTGTAAAAAAGCAGCGGTGGTGTTTGCCAGGATAAATATTTAAAAGGGAACAGCTGTAGCAAGATGTAATCATTCAGATCAGCCCATGGCATTCCTAATAACGGCCGTGGGGGCTGGTTCTTAACCAGGGGGGCTTCTTGGCCTCTCCCCTGAGTGTCTTTGTGCTGCAGCTGCCAGTCTGGAGTTGGACAGAGCTGAGGGGAGTGGAGTCAGGTGTGCCTGCGGGAATGGCTGATCTGTGACACGGGGATGGGCTTTGAGGGGAGGGTTGAGGTTGCAGATTCGGAGTGAGAGAGACTCAAAGTGGCTACCATCTCTCCTGAATCCTAGGTTGAGTTTTCTGGTGTGAAGGCCTGGTGGTCACATTTTTTAGGAGGCAAGTTAATAGTTTTCAAAGGGCAACTGTGTTTTACAAGGAGATGAGCCTATTTGGAAAGCAAACTTCAGTTCTGTCTCTTCCCCTGGACTCGGGGCTGGTTGATGGGTAGCACGGATGACAGTTGGCTTTCCAGCTCTCTCTCGGTGGCAGAGGTTGAAGACCAGGTTGGACACTTCCCTCCTCTCTTGTTCCTCATGCCGTTTCCTGTTTACCACGAAATCCCCTTCTGCTTCTCTCCTCCTCTGGGAGCTTCCAGCCAGGTAGTGCAGTGTGGTCCCCTTCCCCTGCCTTCAGCTGCAGGCTTGGCCACTGTAAAGGAGAAATCTCTTTTTGTCATTTCCATTACACACAGTGTACTCCGAATACTACTGAACTTCTGACACCAGGCATGGGGGTTTTCCGGACAAGCTGGGCGTCCTGCAATCTAATTCAGTTCTGGTACTGTCTACCTGGAGGTAGTGTCAGACTGCAGGGGTAAGGGCTCAGTTGCACTGCCCCTTCCCACCACTTCAGTTGATCAAGTCCAGGATGTGACCTGTGCTTCCGACTGACGGGCTATAGATCAGAGGTTCCCACAACTCCCTTCTCTGGTTCCATTAATTTGATAGAGAAGCCCACAGAACTCAGGAAAACAGTGTACTTAGCAGATTACCGGTTTATTATGAAAGGATGTAACTCAGGAACAGGCATTTGGAAGGGATGCAAATGGCAAGGTGTGTGGGAAGGGGCGCAGTGCACCTCTACATGTTCACCAACCCAGAGGCTCTCGAACCCCATCCTTTTGGGTTTGTATAGAGATCCCAACACACAGATTAATCATCACATGATTGCTTAAATCATTAGCCAGAAGGGAGGACGGGTAGGGGCTGAAAGTTCCAACACTGTAATCCTGCAGCTGGTTCCACCGGCACCTACCCACGCTTAGGAGCTTTGCAGTTGTCACCTCATTAACATAAACTCGGGTGTGGCTGAAAGGGGCTTGTTTTGAATACCAGAAGACACCTGTATCACTCTTACCACTCTGTAATCATTTAGGAAATTCCAAGGGTGTTAGGAGCTCTGTGACAGAAACCAGAGGAAGGCCAAAATATGTACAGGTGTTTTTTGTTACACTGCACAATATCACAGTTACACACGGGTACAGGGCTTCTAAGGGAGTACCCAGATAGCACGATGCCCTGAGAGGGCAAAAGCAAGGCTCAGAGAATAAACTGAGTGGGTAGGTACCACGTGGCTAGTGAGAGGGGAAAGTCAGATTCTGAACGTGATCAGCTCTGTCCCATAACAGTAAGTGATGGTAATGCGTCCTGCCCAGTCTCACACCGTTTACACACCACCAGACTGTAGTTTTCTTGAAGGCGGGGCCGTATCTTCATCCACTTACTCAACTAATGTTATTTGAGTGTCCCTACTGAAGGCACCTACATGCATTTAACTCCTTGAACCCTCAGTAATCCCGGAAGGCGGAAACAGTTGCTCTCCCTGTTTTGAAGTTGGGGGGCTGCTGGTGAAGGGGCCCCCCAGAGCCACGCAGTCAGGCAGTGGCGGACCGCAGGGCGCAGTGTGACTAGTGTCGCCCAGTTGGACTGTCTGGGAATTGAAGTTGTTACTCTTGCCTCCATCAGAGACTGCTAAGGAGTTAAATTTGTTGCTGGTGAAACGGGGGGAAAGCAGGGCAGCGTGGAGAGTCCGATCAATGCCAAAAAACATGGCTTCCCAGCCCAGCCGAAGTCGCTGAATGGCACCCTGACACTGGACAGTGAGCGTCTCTAATCGTCATTCTTGCTGTTTGGGGAAGTCCTCTCCCATTTCCACGTTTCAGTAGAATATTGGGCTGGGAATCAAGTTACATCTTAGTACTACTTTAGCAATGAACTTGTGGAGCGGCCCTGGACAAGACGTCCAAAACGGAGGTGGTGACCCTTGTTTTACTCCTCTGTGGGTGTTGAGACTTGAAAATACGAGGTGACGTTAAATAACGACGATGCCAGGTGGTAGGAGGGACTTGGGAATTGTCGCCCTGGGCAGGCTCCCCCACTTCGGAGCATGTTCCCTCCCCTGTGCAGTGAAGCTGTACTTTACAGGGTTGCTCTGAGGATGAGGCGGCGCATGTCAGGCCTGGCGTCCTGCCAGACACACGTCGGGATTCAGTGAATGGTGGCCATTATTAATAACCTAGCTTGGCTGATACTCTCGTACAACCACGCTTGGTAGAACAACAAACAAGTCACACATACATGTACACACACACACACACACACACACACAAAACACCCCCCCCCTCCCCCAACAGTGACCACCACCACCAACCACCCAGTCGGTGTGGTCCTGTGAACTCCCCTAGAGGTGACCGCTGGCTCCCCAGTGTGCTCGTAGCCTGCCAGGTGCTGTTAGGAAAGTGGAGGTGCAGCCAGGTGGAACGGCTTTCCCCGTCCGAGGTTGGGAGTGCGTTCAGTGAAGGGTGGCTGGAGCAGGCACTGAAATAGCTCTGACTGACAAGTGACAGGCAGAATGAGCCCAGCAAAATGGTGATGGCAGGAGAGGGGACTGAAGACTGAGCAGCTGGGAGGCCACGTGCACTTGCTGACTCTTATCTCTGCCACCGACTCCCTGTGTTCCTCCTCCTCTCCATTAGGTGCCTCTGGGCAATCGGGGTTGCCCGCTAGCTCCTGCTGACATCTACATGGCCCCCCGCTTTGCTTGTTTGATGCCATGAAGACTTGTTTGATTGCTTTTTAAGTCCTCGAGGATGTGTTTATTGATTTGAGAGAGGAAGGAGGGGAGAGAGAGAGAGGGAGGGAAGGAGGGGAGAGAGAGAGGGAGGGAGGGAGGGGGAGGGGAGAGAACTCACCCTGACAGGGATGAACCTGCAACTTAGGTATGTCCCCGGACCAGGAATGGAACCTGCAGCCTGTTGGCTACAGGATGACGCTCCAACAGAGCCACCTGGCCAGGGCGCAGCACTTAATTATTTAAACCCCTCTCTCAGGTCATTTGACACCACACCCTGTGAGGTGACGTCGTTTTACAGTAAAGCAAACCCAGGTTCAGAGAGGTGACTTGCCCGGGGACCACTAGCCTTTGAAAAGGAGAGCGAGAACTTGAACCTGTCTGTGCGTCTTTTCTCTCGTCAATTCCTTTGTTCTTTTCGTGGCTCCATACTAATCTAGTGGTTGTTACTGTTAGAGATTTTAGGTCTAAATTATGTTCTTTTTCCTGCAATTTTAGTTCCACAGCCTTATTTTGTTCCTTGGGATGTAAAAAGTAGTCATTACTTCCATCGTTAAATGAAATGTATGTGAGAGCATTTTGCAGATTGTAAGGCGCTGCGCAAAGGTATGTCTGAAGGCTAATTAGGAAGTCAGCACTTCCTTCTCCAAGTCAGAGGAACTGTAGGGAGTTGGTAAGGTTGGGGGTGCGAGGATTACCTTTGTAGCATTTACAGTAATTTTGATAGATTGTTGCCTGAATGACGGTGTTTTCTAAAAAGAGAAACTGGACAGAGACTGGAGAGACAAACCCTTGGGCCTAACTCTTACCGTTTGGGAGCGTCGGTGGCTTGCAGTCTGGTGCTGAAACCTGTTTGACCGGCTGGAGGAGGCACAAAGGAGCCCTTCCACCCGTGGAGCACAGGAGGCCCCGCAGCGCCTGCGGCTGCGGGTTTGGACCTCTGACCTCACAAGGATTCACCCGATCTGGTCAGGGCCCCATCACTCCTGCTCTGGGATACAGAGCATTGGGAGCAGATTTTCTTTTTTTTTTTTTAAGATTTCATTTATTTATTTTTAGAGAGGGGAAGGGTGGGGGAGAGAGGGGGAGAAACATCCATCAGTTGCTTGCTTCTCGCATACTCCCAGTGGGGAAGGGACACGGACCTGGGACCTTTCGGTTTGCAGGAGGACTCGAAGCCCACTGAGACACACCAGCCAGGGCTGGGAGCAGGTTTCCAGCACTTTCTGGACTTCCTAAAAACTCAGTGGGGTGTCTGTGTGTAGTAACACACCTGAGGACGGTACTTGAGGACTCATCAACCTCAAGGCTATGCAATTGTTAACTGAGAGAGCAGTCCAACCCTTAGAGCACAGCCGTCAGGGCCCTCCGCATGGTTCAGAAGCTGCCTTTCCAGTAACCGGCCCCCCCCCCTGTTGTCGGGAGTGAACACTGCTCTAGTGCAATTGCTCTGCCCACTGCCTTCTGAGCACATTTTATTTTTCCACTTGTGTGCCTTTCTCTTTAAATCTGCATGTCTCATGGTAGCGTTAGTCACAAAGGGCTAGTGAGTACTTGAAACGTGGCCAGTCTAAACTGAGGCATGCTGTTAGATACGCCTGGATTTCAAAAAGGCAGAACCCCCCACATGTAAAATACTTCACTAATATCTAAATATTGCTTACATATTGAAACAATATTTTGGATGTATTGGATTAAATTCATTAAAAATAATTTCACATTTCTTTTTGCTTTTCCATGTGGTTACCAGAAAGTTTTAAAAACTGTGTGGCTTGCAGTGTATTCTTGAATGGACGACAGTGCTCCTCTAGATCGTTAGCCTAGCCTCTTACGCCAGCACAGAACTTGACCTGCCATTCAAGCCCATCTTTGTCCTTTTCATCTTCTGAAATAATAAAGCAATGAATGACAGAAAACTCTTATTAGTGTGGTTTCCCTCATACAGTTCAGGCGGGCATGCCCACTGGACGTTACCGGACTGAAGTCGCTATGACCAATCAGCTGACAGCACCGGAAAGCAAAGACTTTGTGCAAAAGGCAAGATAATATTCTCAGTAAGTATGAGATGATTTCTTTTAGGCATCCACACTAAAAAACCCCTTCAATTCCAACTTTACCTCTCCTGTTTTTCTTCTACTTCTAATCGCTAAAATGTTATTCGTTTTTCCTGTGACATTCTTTCAGTTCTATTCCTTTTCTCTCAGTCCATACCTAATCAAAGTCTTGGTTACCGTTTTTAAAATCTAGTTTCCAAGTAGTCTGCCAGCTTCCATTCCCATGTTCATTCCATTCTACAGACTGTGTAGCCCATACTATATGTAATGGTATAGTATATACTGCAACTAAAGTTGTCTTCCGCAATTTTCTTTCAGCAGATACATTTTTTTTTTGCTCAAAAACTTCTTCTCCCACATTGCCTACGGGAAGAATTTCCATCTAGTGTTCAAGGCTTTTTCAAACCTAATCTCGGTGCTCTCCTCCATAAAACCTGAGCTTTAGGGAAACTAGACTGAGTTTATGTAAATCACTTAGAATCCTGCCTCGCCTGTACCGTAAGAACTATCCAAGTCCTGGTTATGATTATTACCACTCACTTTTATTTGACTGTGCTGTATGCATTTCTACCTCCAGAGCACTGCTAATTCCTTTTTCCTATTTGAATACCTTTGTCTTCAAAGAGAGAAGTAATGATTTAAACCAATAGCACAAGCCAGTTGTTACTCAAGGAGAAAACTTACATAGCAGGTCGTGTTGTTTGTTCAGTTTCCTTTTGTTATAACTTTGGTGAAATGCCATAGGAATTTAACTTGTTGATATCAATTACCTATGGTAAAACTGTTTTCTTAAAAACATTTTATTTTTAGAGAGAGGGGAAGGGGGAAAGAGAAGAGAAACATCCATGTGTGGTTGCCTCTCACACACCCCACACTGGGGACCTGGCCTGCAAACCAGGCATGTGCCCTGACTGGGAATCAAACCGGTGACCCTTTGGTTCACAATCTGGTGGTCAGTCCACTGAGCCACACCAGCCAGGGCTAAAACTGGTTTTAATATAAGTAATTTCACTGCACTTCCAAGAACCTATCAATGATCGTGAGGACTTACTGTTTAAGGCTGGATGGAACATAAAAAAGAGGCAGTATTTCTTTTATATAATAAACAGTAACATATAGAATGTTATTTACAAAAAAGCTTGAAAAACTATGAATGGGTTCTGGATTTCGGGCAGTGGCTCTCCAACATTGGTGTGATTAGAATAAACTGAGAAGCTTTCGAAAGAATTCAGATGCCTGGCTCCCACTCCCGATTTATTGAATCAATTAGTAGGGCTTGGACACATGAATTTTAAAAAGCTTCAGAGCTGATTCCTGTACATCTTTTTAAAAGCTTTGTGGGGGATCCTCATGTGCACTGACACCCCAGAATCCCTGGTTTAATCCAGAGACACTCTGGGCGAAGGAGGCCGGCCCTACTTGGCACGTTTTCACCACGTTCTCCTGCAGCACGTTTTTTGAGAGAAACGGAATATGGAGAACTGCTCCTGCAGCACGTTTTTTGAGAGAAACGGAATATGGAGAACTGATGACCTCTGAGTGACTTGTGAATCTATGAGTAGTTGTCTTGAAAACAAACACCCAAAGCTCCCCCACCCTTGTCTGATCTAGGGCAGGGGTGTCAAACTCATTCTCACTGGGGGCCGCATAACCTCGAGGTTGCCTTCAAAGGGCAGAATGTGATTTTGGGACTGTATAAATGTAACTACTCCTTAACTAGGGGCAAGGAGCTTGGTGTAGAAACAGGTGGAGGGCCTTGTGTGTGCCACCTGTGCTGCAGGGTCAGAAAAGAGGCATGTGTGTCCCAATACACTTGGTATTCATCTAAAAGCTTGTCTGTTGGTCTGTCTTCTACTAATTTATAAATTTAAAAAACGGAGTTTTTAAGTAAATATGTATTTAACTATGTACAATATTTACAGCTTTTTTCAACAATATTTACACGTTTTTCCAACCCCAAATTACATAATTCAACCCATAAATGTGAAAAAGTTGGCATTTTAATATAATACTTGAAAAATTCCAAAACAATTTTACCTCAAAAATACTTTAAAACCAATTTTCCAAAGTGCTATTTTCACAGGCTCACGATGCACCACAACTACCTAGCTCAGGTATGGGGTAGCCGACGTCTCGGGGAGACCGCACTTTGCAACCGCGGAGGGTGTGGGAACACGGTCCCCGCAACCCTATAACAGGGCCCCTTTCACCCTCCAATCCTGCGACAACAAATCCTGCAGTTCTCCCTCGTCGTCGCTGTCGGCGTTCTCCTCTTCCTTTTTCTGCAGCTCCTTTATGGCCAGGACCTCTTTCAGCTTATGTTTCAGTTCGTCCTGGCGATTCCGCAGTTTTTCCACCCGACGGTAGCACTCGATCTGCTCGTCGATCTCCCCAATCTGCCGGTCCAGCCGCCCCTCCTCGTCCTCCTCTGCAACTATGGCTTCGGAAATGGTGTTGACCTGCCGCATGGCCTTTTGAAACTCGTCCCACTCTTTGTCCATCTGGTCCTTTGGGGCGTCAACCTTTCGTACCCTCGCATCTATCTCAGGGTCGTCAAAAAAGCCTTCCGGTAGTGCTTCCGCAGTGTTCTCTTTCCTTTCCACCACCTTTTCATGTATTTCTGCCTTCTCAATGGACCCTGAGTGAGGAACCAGAGGGGCCTTGGGGGGATTTGTACTCGAGAAGTCGCTCGGCAGCACACCACTTGCTGCCTCCCGCGAGGAGGAAAGTGAGTGTTCCTTGCCCGGCACGTCGGGCGGCTGCTTGCTGGCGTCGCCCTCTTGTCTTCCTCCCTCCTCCTCCTCCTCCTCCTCATCTTCATAATCAGGGAGCAAACCAAGTCCTGAAGTCTTACCGAGGGTCGCTCTGGCGGACTCCTTTCCTGCGTGGTCAACGCTGGTGAGCAAAGCGGACGTGGAGGGCTGTGCCTGGGCCACCTGCGAGGCCTTCGCCCTTTTAGCCTCTTGGCTCTCCGCGTCCGGCGCCTTCCTCTTGGCGGGCTGAGGCACCGCGCTGGCGGACGGCCCCTGGCTGGCCTCCTTCGCGCCTTTCAGCTCGGCCACCTTCTCCCGGTGCAGCTTTCCCAGGACGTGAGTCTGCCACAGGAGCTCGCTCTTCACCGAGGTGTTACACAGGGCGCAGCTCAGCTGCCCCAAGCGGTTGTACTTGGCGAATGGAGACTCTATGCGTTTCCTGTTGGTGCTCAGGCGCTGCTTCTCCTTCATCAGCCGCCGCAGCTCGTCCTGGCTCACCACCCGCTTCCCGGCGGCGGGCCGAGCCGAGGCGGGCGACGCCATCTTCGCGACTCGCCCCGAGGCGTTCCTGGCTTCCGGCGCGGCGACGCCTGATAACGTCACTTCCTGTCTGGGCGAAGATTGGCTGAGACTCCAGAGCGTGGACGTTGGCGCCGGGCTTTACCGCACAGTCGCGGCCGAGGTTGTTTTGGCCGGTCAGGTGGTTCCTCCACTGCCCTGCTATGGCCGCGATAAAGGCGGTTAACGCCGAGGCTGAGGTGGCGCGGGCCCAGGCGGCCTTGGCCGTCAATATCTGCGCCGCCCGCGGGCTGCAGGATGTGCTGCGGACCAACTTGGGTCCCAAGGGCACCATGAAAATGTGAGGCGGCGGTTAGGGCGCCGGCGGTTGGTCGGGTGTCGGGACCAGCAAACGTTCGGCCAAGAGCCATGTGGACACACTTGTGGGCCTGATTTCCCTCATTTTCACGCCTGCCCTGAGGTCATCTGTAGCCGGGTGGGGGAAGAGGAGAGAAGCCTCCCCAAGGAGAAGGCCCCACCCACCCGACCAACTTTCGTTGGGGTTGATGTGCAGTTACAAAGTTCACGTCGTGTTTCCTATGAGACGGAAGCCGGCTAACTCCCCTGCCCTTTAAGACTATCTGCCTGTGTGCCCTTCGTTTTGGCTTTGGGGGTGTGGTGCAGCGGAGGGCACGGGCTTTGCGGCCTGGCCGGCAAGGGTTCAGCGCCAAGCTCCCGCTGCAGCTGTGAGTCCTTAGCGAGTTGCGTGGGCGCTGTGTGCTTGAGGTTCTTCCTATCTGTTCAGCCTTCCAGTGTGTATTTTATTTAGCGCCATTCTTTAGGAGAGAGTGAGGGAAAGAGACTAGAGAGGGCAAAAAGGTGTGAGAGGGGGGATACAGTCTCAGGAATGAGTGAAATACATTAACAGTAAAACAGGGCGCTTATTCTGTACTAACGGGTACTGGGAACGCAGAGATGACCAAGATAAAATTTAAGTTTTGGTAGAAATGAATGTGATGTGCGTGTGTGTAGTATATAATATGTAGTATATATTTTAAAGTATGTGGCTTGCATTGTATTTTTATCATACAACATGATTATACTGAGGAAAGGCACTAAGTATTGATGGGAGAAGGAAAAGACTCCAGTAACAGTTGATTTTTGATCATAGTCTTGAAAGGTAAGAATTCACTAGTTGAAGTGGTAAGGTCTTGGAGATACAGCAGTTTCGAGAACAAGAAAGCCAGTTGGTGTAAATCCAACAGAAATAAAAACAAACGTTAGGTACTAAGGGAACCACAAGATTTCATTTGGTAGATGGGACATTTAAAATAGATATAAGCCAGATTGGGAAAGGTCAGCTATGTCATTGCTCAGTCGTTTGGATTTAGCCCTGAAAACGGTGGAGAACATGAAAACCATTGAAGGATTTTTGATTGGGGAACTCACCGAGTCATTCCGCCTTTTAGAAAGGTAAATGAAGGGTAGAGGCGAATTCAGAGCTAGCTGGTGCCGAACAGTCCAGATCGCAGACGGTGATGGCTGCGGTGCAGACGGAGAGGAGGGAGTGGTGTGAAGAGGCTTTCAGGTTGTAGAGTTGACAGAATTTGATCTAATAAGTAGGAGGGACGAAGAAAGAAGCCAAATTGAGCGAATGAATGGTAACATTTCATCAAAATAAAAGACCTGCAGGAAATTCACACACTTGTGGCTTGTAGACTCTCAAGTACGCTTCCTGAGCAAACCAACCACTGTCGTCACTCAGCAGCGACTCTTATTCTGACACTTGTGAATGTTCCAACACTTGGGATCGCCGCAGCAGCCATCTGCGGGAAAGTGGTTCCGTGGGCTGCGGAGGGTGGTGCTGCGGAAGGTACCTCCCGGCGTTCGAGGGACGTTTTCCAGGCCCAGTTCTCCGTATTAAGGAGAAGGGGGTGGCGAGCACGGGGAGTATCTTGCTTGGCTCTTGGCCACGTGAGGTTAATAACACCGCTGTTTCCTGAACAGGCTTGTTTCTGGTGCGGGTGACATCAAGCTCACCAAAGATGGCAATGTGCTGCTCCATGAGATGGTGAGCTGGTGCTGCTGACTGCCATAGGCCTTACCTCCTGCTACTTAACTGAGAACAGAACACAATTTGTGGATCTCGAAACCACGGCTGTCAACAAATACTGCAACCGTGAGATGTGCTTGTCGGATTAAACGCCAAAAAAATGTTTTCTTGGCTGTTTTCAAATCTCTGTATAGTTCAAGTAACAGCTTAGGAATACTTTCAAATTAGTTGCATCTTTTAAAGACACGGCATTATGTTCTTCATGATCATGGAAAAGTAAAAACGTCCTTTGCGATTTTAGTAAATATATTCCTGTTCGAGACGGAGGGATTTAATCTAACTTTGGAAATGTCACTGCATTCCCCAGCAAAGACTTAACGAAATGTTCAGACCTCAGGAGTTCTCAGCGGTTAACCCTTGGTCTCCACAGTAGTAAGCCTTGATAGCACACGACTTGTGAACGTGCGGGATGACGCTTACTGAATTTCTTAATTTCACTGTTGACGTTTAGGTTCCCTTGCTTTTGGTGGGCTATTTCTGTATTTTGTTCTCTGCCTTTTTAAATCTGTTGCTTGCCTTTTCCAGCAAATTCAACACCCAACAGCTTTGTTGATAGCAAAAGTAGCAACAGCCCAGGATGACATCACAGGAGACGGCACTACTTCAAATGTCCTGATTATTGGGGAGCTGCTCAAGCAAGCAGATCTTTATATTTCTGAGGTATCAGGATTTCACAGAATTCATGTTTATGTGGCACTTGATTTTGAATAGACAGTTGATTTTTTTTTTTACACTAGTAAAATGGTTTAATTTGGGAGGACAAAGGTTAATATGAAAATATTTTTTGACATTATAAGTGAAAATAATAATGAGCTATTTTAGCCAAACCAATTTCTGTTACTGGAATTATGTACCTACCTGTTTTTAAAATGAAAAATTTAACATATTTAAAAAGATAAAAAATGAGCCACGTACCCATGACTAATGGCCTAAGAAAGAAAACATCACTGATGAAATTGAAACCAAGTTATGGTTTTGAAAAATAATTGGGAAAAACTTAATATTTTTAAAAGCAAACTTCCTGAGGTGCCATTGTGCGTTCCAGGCGCACAGCTCTGTAGTATGTCTCCTGTCCGTTGCGCTGTGTGCTCGCCGCTCAAAGTCTAGTCTCTGCCGCTGTGTACCTGGCCCCCCCGCTGCCCTCTTCACCCTCCCCCACCCCTTCCCCTCTGGTAACCGCCCTGCTGTTATCTGTGTCTGTGAGTTTTTTTGTTTTGCTTTGTTTGTTTGTTGCTTTCTGTTTTATGTCCCGCATATGAGTGATCTCATACGGTTGTCCTTTTCCATCTGACTTATTTTGCTTAGTGTGATGCTGTCAGATCCATCATGTTGTTGCAAATAGCAGTGTTTTTCCTTTTTTATGGCTGAGTAGTATTCATGGTATGTATCTACCACACCTTCTTTATCCGGTCCCCACGGGCTTGTGTTCAGGTCTTGGCTCCTGGGAACAGTGCTGCAGTGAGCACAGGCATCCCTACATCTGCAAGAACAAGTGTTTTCAAATGTTTAGGGTGGACACCCAGAAGGGGGATTGCTGGGTCATATGGGAAACCTGTTCTTAATTTTTTGAGGAGCCTCCATATCGATTTCCATCAGGTCTGTACCAGTTTACGTTCCCATCACACCCTTTCCTCCACATCTTTTCCAACACACGTTCCTTCTGGTCTTACCAATGACAGCCGTCCTAGCAGGTGTGAGGCGGTATCTCATTGTGGCTTTGATTTGCACTTTCCTTAGAGCTAGCAAAGCTGAGCATCTTTTCATGTATCTGTTGGCCATTTTTATGTGTTCTTGGGAAAAATGTGCAGGTCCTTGGCCCATTTTTAATTGGATTGTTTGTTGTTTTGTTGTTGAGTTGTCTGAGTTCCTCATGTATTTTGGGTGCTGGCCCCTTATCGGAGGTTTCTTTGCAAACATCTTCTCCCATTCGGTTGCTTGCCTTTTTGTTTTGTTGATAGTATAGTTTCTTTTCCTGAGCAGAAGCTTTTTAGTTTGATGTAGTCCTATTTATTTATTTTTGCTTTTACTTCCCTTGCCTTTGGGGTCAGGTTCAAAAAAGCTTCCCTGAGTCAAAGGTCTGTAAGTTAAGTACCTATGTTTTCTCCTATATGTCTTATTGGTCCAAATCTTATATCTAAGTGTTTGATCCACTTTGAGTTAATTTTTGAGTGTGGTGTCAAATAGCAGTCTAGTTTCGTTCTTTTGCGTGTGGCTTTCCAGTTTTTCCAACACCATTTATTGAAGAGGCTTTGCTTTTGGAGAAAAATTATTGAAGGCTTCCCACATTGTGATTTTACCTGCCTTTCTAGTTTTATTTCCCTTTATAGACTGTCTGCTGTGGCCAGACTCCTGCATTCACTAGCCTCGGAAATCATTACAGATATCCCTACCTCTTTGCCTTTGTTCAGTCTGTGTTCTTTTCTTGGCCTTACTTATCTGTCTTCTCTAATTAAGTATTCGAATTGCCCTCTCTTTCAAGGAGCATTTCAGCAAAGCGTAGCCTGGTCAAAATGCTAAGAGTATTACTTCTTTGTGTTTCATTTAGTGTTGGAAATTGTCTGTTAATCGAGCACCTTCAGCTTACTTCGGTAAGGGTGCTTTTGCCTGCTAGCGGCAGGAACCTGACTAAAGCTACTTAAACAATGAAGACATCATCTGCCTTCGCAGAACCGGAGAGCTGGGGCAGGCTTCCAGGGCTGGTTGGTTAAAAAATTGAGTCAGTTACCAAGTACCCAGGTCCCCGCTGTCTTTTAGCTTTCCTGCTTACACTGCTGTTTCATCATAAGGCTGATTTTCATCCGGACTGTGAGACTGTCAGAGGAGGTCAGGACCACCTTCTTCCCTTAGTAACACTCAGCAGGAGCGGCAGAGACAATGCCGCCCACCCAGCTGTGGGACGCAAGTCCTCACTTTATGTGATGGGGCTGGCTTTGGTCTTATGTCATCCCAAACCAGTAACAGTCTTTAGGGGAATTGACTTAATCTAATCAGGAGCCACCCCTTAATTAGGGAGAGGGTTAGCTTCCTCTCAAGCCCTGGAGGAAGAGGCAGACCTAAGCAAAATTTGAGTCAGGTTAGGAAGAAGGAAGTTTGGGAGGGGAGAGGCTCACAGACACTGACATACTGTGTGGCGGTACAGCAGTAGAGCTGGACGTGGGGCACAGTATAAACACTGGGGTGGGGTGTCCTCTACCAGCCTGGGGGAGTCAGGAGGCACTTTCTGGAGGAAATAAGGCCTGGGCTAAATCTTTAGGATGAGAAAGAGTGAGCCAGATGAAAGAGCGAGGAGTAAGGAGAGCGGCGTTCCAGGCAGAAGGAACAGCGTGAACAGAGACATGGAGAAGAGGAGCAGCCCGATGTGTGTGCACAGCTACAAGGAGCTTGGTGTTGGTGGGGTTCAAAGTCATGTGGGCCACAGTGAGTAGGCTGGAGAAGTGGGTGGGAGCCAGACCACGGAGGGCATATAGTGCACCAGCCGAGAAGAATACTGTTCATATTAACATACTGCCGAGTGAGCCCTGGCCAGGGTGGCTCAGCGGATTGAGTGTGGGCCTGCGCACCAAAGGGTCTTGGTTTGATTCCCAGTCAGGGCACGTGCCTGGGTTGTGGGCCAGGTCCCCAGTTGGGCCGTGTGAGAGGCAACTACACATTGATGTTTCTCTCCCTCTCTTTCTCCCTTCCTTCCTTTCTAAAAATAAATAAATAAAATCTTTATAAAAAATATTTGGGGGACAGTTTTGAGGGAGTCAAGACTGGAGGTTTTCAGAGTAGTCCAGGTGAAGAGTTGAAGGTCCTAGACAGGGGAAATGCTTTGAAAATGGGTAACAGCAGGCTCTGGAGTCAGGCCTGTGGGTTTAAGTCCTGGCCCCACTTCTTAGCGCCTGCTGATCTGAGGCAGGTTACATTTCCCTTTAAGTCTTGATCTCCTCATCTCTGAAACAGGAATGATAATTGCAGCTCCCACTTCATCGTGCTGAGAAGACTAGATTAAATAATACATGTAAAGCTCTTTAGATTAGTGCCTGACACAAATGCTCAATAAATGTCAACTTTCAGAGGTTGTTATAAGACTAATGTAAAGGAGTGGAGGTAATAAATTAGACCTCGTTCCAGCTTCAGTAAGTTTGTGCATTGCTTTTCAGAATAAACAATTCTGTTTTTTCAAAAAAATATTTTGTTATAATGTCAGACCTATAGAAAAGTTATAAGAATATTCCAAAGAATAACATTTTTCTCTCTCAGATAAATAAATGTATATATGTGTGTTTATACAGGTAGTAATGTACATTTTTTTATGAATGGTATAAAAATTAGTTGCAGAGGCCCTTGCCGGGTAGTTCAGTTAGTTAAAGCATCATCCCAGTATGCCAAGGTTGCAGGTTCAATCCCCGGTCAGGGTACATACACAAATCAACCAATGAATATATTAATAAGAAGTGGAACAACAAATCAGTTGCATCCTGTCTCTCTCTCATAAATAAATAAAATCTTTTAAAAGTTTTTATTTATTTGTAGAGGGAGGGGAAGGGAGAGAGAAAGAGAAGGAGAGAAGCATCAATGTGTGGTTGCCTCTCACACGCCCCCCCACCGGGGACTTGGCCCACAACCCAGGCACGTGCCCTGACTGCGACCCTTTGGTTCACAGGCCAGTGCTCAATCCACTGAGCCACAACAGCCAGGGCAATAAATAAATCTTTAAAAAAAAAAATAACTTAGAGATATGACAATCTAAATAATTAAGTGTATATTTCTTAAAACCAGGGGACTGTCTTATGTAATTCAGTATAGTGGTCAAAAACAGGAAATTGATATTAACACTGATACATTGATGCCGATTCTATTCAGATTTCATCACTTGTCCCAATAGAGGCCTTTACAGCAGAAGGAAATCCAGGTCCAGGCATTACATGCAGCTGTCATGTCTCGAGTCTCCTTTAAGCTGAGCTGTTGTTTGGGTTTCATGACAGTGTTATATTTAGAGTACAGGCCAGTTACTTTGTAGAAAGTCCCTCAAATTGGATTTGTTTGTTTCCTCATATTAGACTCAGGTGATACACTTTTGGCAGGAATACCGTGGAAGCACGGCAGTGTTCCTAATGTATTGCGTCCCGAGGCACATGTCTGTCTGTCCCATTCTATGAGGTTACCTTGGGACACTGCATGAAGGTGATGTCCCTGCCGGTTTCGTCCAAGTCAGCGATGACTCTGCAGAAGGACTCTTCTGTGCCCGTTCCGAAGGGCGCCACGTGACAACAGTGTCGTAATTTCCAGAAGTGAAAAGAACTTCTTTTTGTTTTTTTTTTGTCCTGGACTTAGAATTTTTCTGTAAGTTTGAGATTGTTTTAAAAGTGAAGCAATAAAAGATTACTTTTATAAATTAGATTCATACACTTAACATTTAGTGGCATTGATGTGAGTAATACTACTTTTTGTAGACATGCCTGCTGATAGGAGAGGATGGTTACTTGTACTGTGCATGGCTCACCTCATAATGTACGGTTCATGTTGCTTTAATAGGGCCTGCACCCCCGAATAATAGCTGAAGGGTTTGAAGCCGCAAAGAAAAAATCGCTTGAAGTTTTGGAAGAAATTAAAATGAAAAACGAGATGAAAAGAGACTTCCTGTTAGATGTGGCTCGAACTTCTCTACAAACTAAAGTCCACACTAAACTGGCTGATGTGTTAACAGAGGTCTGTGATTAAATTTACGTATTTAGAAAGAGTATAGCCTGACACGTGATTTTTTTCCCTATAAGATAATCAACTATTGCATGTGGTTCTTTGCAACATAAAATAAATCATAAAATACGTAAGGCAAACAAGTGTTTACAGGCTTGCTTACTGACTAGATTTGACTGGTCAGAACAGTAGATAACACTTTTTTCCCCGAAGTATCACGTGGGGGTGCTGCACTGGTCTCTTCCACCCAAAGGTCCGCCTGTGCTGCGTGAGGTGGCACCTGGGGGCTGTGTCAGCAGTGTGCTGTGCTGCTAAGGTGACCACTTCCGTGAAGCACGGTTGGTCGTACAGCACTTACCCCCGGGAAGTGCGTGGTTTGCTTTGTGACTTCTAAACGTGGAGTGTGCGCACTGTGGAGACAAGATGAGGCGATTTGGGAAGCCTTTTATCAGGGAGCTATAGTTTGGTGATGTCATTGCTACTTAGCTCTGCTTGAATATGTTACTGTATCAGGAGTGTTGAGTTCACGACCGAATTCACAAGACATGGACACATAAATCAAGATGCTGTCATGCTGATTTACTTTGAGAAATGCAAATACCAAATGGACTGGAACACCTGGGGTGTTTCTGGCCAATTCTCCTTACCAATAGGAAAACCTAGTTGGGAAATTGGGTTAAAAACAGACAATTTCTTACCGAGCAGAGTCCAGATAAAGACTTGTGTGCCTACCTTTTACTTCTGCCTTGGGATGCTGATACCAAGTGGCTCAGGGTCTGCCTGCTCTCTGGCTAGAGCCTCAACTCTCTTGGGTTATAGAGACACCGACGCTCTGGTCATCCAGTATTTTTCTCGTTATTCCCCAGTGGGCTCCAAAACCAGACATTCTGTTACATTAAGTAGACTTTTCTAAGAGATTTTTTTGCTTTATTTATATTTTAGGGTGGCTATGCTATAGCACTTCATTGCTATAGTCATTTTTATATTACTTTCTGAGCTAAGTAACGGTGTATTATGCTATGCTTCTCAGATTGCTTCTCCCTGGGGATATTTGGCAGAATAAGTGAGGCACATCTTTCTGGAGTGTCAATTTTCACGTTACAATTTTGGGGGGAAAGCATTATTTCCACGTTAAACCATACATGTGTATATGACGGTATGGCATGGAAAGTTTTCATGGTAAAACACAAGACTTAGAACTTTCATATGGTTACAACCGGCACATTTGAGCTGTACCCTTAGGCTGCATCTTCCCTTCTCTGAAGGTGCCCTTTGGTGGAGAGGTCTGGGCAGGGCTGCTGTAGTGGCGGGAGCAGTGGCTTGGTGGTTCCAGACACCTGGATGCTGGTCCTGGTCCTGCTCCCGCCGTCTAGACCTTGCTTTAAGACTGTGGCTTCTTCACGTCTTGCATTGGTTTGCTTATCTGCAAAATAAAGGGCTTGGACCTAACGATCTCTGAAGTCCCTTAGGCTGGGACTGTCCCTGGCCAACTGGCACTTTTTGGCCTTGCCCTGTGTTTTGGAGCCCCAAGCTCTTCATCTGCTTAGTCTGGTGCTAGATTACTTGGGTCAGTGGTTCCTCTTTAGTAGCCCAGATAGTTGACTGTTCTCGTTCACTTCTCTTTCAGGCTGTGGTGGATTCTGTTTTGGCTGTTAGAAGACCGGGTTATCCCATTGATCTCTTCATGGTAGAAATCATGGAGATGAAGCACAAATCAGAAACAGATACAAAGTAAATTACATAAACTTTGGCAATACCTAGACTCTAGAATATTTGCTTATCTTCAGATATTCTTTCATTAGTTTTTCATTCAACATATGTTAATTGGATTCTTACCAGAGCCAGTCACTGTTTTAGGTGCTAGGAATGAAAAGTAAACAAAACAGAATTTCTCCAAGAAGCTTACATTTCTCGTTGGCGATAATAAAACAAACAAGTGATAATAAATGCTATGAAGAGGCTAAAGTAACTGTGTGTGTGAGCCTGGGCATGATTTAAAGTGACATGACACTGAACCGGAGAACTGGGGAGATCTGAAAAACTAAGGGAGCTGGCCCTGTGAACACCTGGGAGAAGAGTCTTCCAGGCACAGTGAGCAACACTGGAAAAGGCCCCGAGGCAGCGTCACATTGTGCCTAGGGCAGAGTCACAGGGAGAAGTGGAGGTGGTGAGATCAGAGAGGTAACGGGGCCATGCATTTAACATCACCTGAATGTGTGTGTGCTCAGAGCATGTAGCATCTTGTTGATTTGGGACTAGCTCATTTAAGATGTTCTGTCGTGGAAAACCCTGAACACATATAACAGAAGAGAGAATAGAATAGTGAACTCCTACATACTTGTCTCTCATCTTTATCCGTTTTCAGTATATAGCTAATCTTATTTCCCTTTATATATTCCTTTTCCTTTTCCCGTCCCAAACTTGGATTATCCAGATATCAGATTTCATCAGTAAATACTTTATCTTTAATATATATGTGTATATTTTTACTTATTTATAGAAGTTCTGTTTGGTTCTTTCTTAAATTTGCCATATCACCATTTATGGTTTCCTATTCCCTGCATATCTTCTCAAACTTACATTTTATTTCTCTCAGCATATAGTTCATGTCTGATAATTACAATATTTAAAGTCTGCCTTGTCTGTTTATGGTGTTTATTGTATTTTGCTGGTTCTCACTCGTCACACTTTGGTTCTGTATGTGTCATTCATTGTATTTGAAAAAAGTGTTTGTAGAAATAATCTGCAGGCCCGGATGAAGGTGCTTTTCTGAACAGAGGAGTTGGACTTGCTGCCTCCAGGGTGCTGGGAACTACTTTGAACTAAACCCGCAGCTGGAGGCTCTTTGGGAATATCCAGTTGTTGTGGGTTCCAGCTGCAAGTCCATATGAGGGCTGCTTGCTTCTAGCTTGTCCTTCTGATTTGTACCCTGAGTATATGACCCGCTGGGGTCCCACTTCATGTGAAGAGGGCCTTCTATGAGACTCTGTACCTTGGATGGACTCTGAACTTTTCATTCTGTTCCCTTCTTGTGAGGTCGTTGAACCAAAGCTGAGATTTGCCTGCATTGTCAAGTGGCCTTTTGATGAGATCCCACAGTTCTCCAAGGGTTTCTGTTTTCAGTTTTGAAAAAAAAATTACTTTGTAGCTCTTCACTATCTTACAGCTTTCTAGTATTTTAGAGGTTTTTTTTTTGGCTTTTAACCCAGTATTGTTTTCTGTAGTAGGAATGGTCCAAATTAGCCTACCATTGCTGAGGGCAACGAGTTTTTGGTCTGTGTTTCAGAAGGGTCTTTGTGGTGGTCGTGCGGAGAACACACTGGAGGGGGTGGGAGGTGCGAGGGCAGAGGCCGGAAACCCGTTGGACTCTTTTGCGATGTAGGTGAGGAATGAAAACGGCTTAGGTCAGGGTATCCTTACAAAGAGGGACCGAGAGGGTATCTTAGTGTTTTGACATAGAATGTGACCGAAACAGAGGAGTCGGGGAGGTCTCTCGGAGTTTTGCACGAGCAGCTGGAAAGGTGGAGGTGCCATTTCCTGGGATGGAGAAGACTGGGAGGGGTAGGTTGGGGAGTTACATTTTGGGTGCCTGTTAGGGATCTGTGTGAAGAGAGCTTGAGAGATGTGTCTGGGGTTCAGGACAGTGGTCTGGGCTGGAATACATATTTGGAAGTCATCGGTGAATGGATGACTTAAAGCTACGAGAGTTGATGCGGCCATCTGGGAGGTAAATACAGACAGAGAGAAAAGGAATGGTAAGGATTGGGAACTCTGGGAGACTCCAGTGTTCAGAATTGGAAAGATAAGGAGCGTTCAGCGAAGGAGACTGAGAAGGGGCGGTCAGGGTGGGAGAGGGAAAGCCGAGAGGGAGGCGTCCCAGACCCCGAGAGAAGGAAGCACTTTAAGGAGAGAATGTTACGTACTGCTGAAATTTTGAGCAAGTTGTTGAGAACTGAGAATTAACTCTTAGATTCGGAAAACATCTGTGGTTTTCTTTGGTCGCTTTAATGAGAGCTGATTCAGTAAAGGGGTGGGTGTGAACGCCAGACTGAAGGCGGCCTCAGGAGAGAAGGGTTTGGGAAAAAGTGAGGGTGCAAATGCAGCCAACTCGGGGGGGGTGCAGCTGTAATGGGGGGCAGAGAACTGGGGGCATAGCTGGAAGGGAATGTGAGAATGGGGTTGAACATAAAGAACCCTTTGCTTTAAAGATGGGAATTGTCACGGCAAACGTGTGTCCTGATGAGAAGGCTCCGTGGGCGGAGAGACTTGACGTGGGGAACAGGGAGCAGTGCAGGAGCGGAGGGGAATGGAGTGGAGTGGGCAGGGGGACGGGTCAGCCTGAGAGAGGTGCGTGAGCGTTCATGTTTAACTATAGGGTGTTCAGGTTCAAGTGCAGGGGGGTTGGCAGAAGTAGTGGTGGCATAGCATTTCATTTTTTCTTAAAGAAACAAGGTCATTTACTGAGAGTGAGGAGTGGGGAAGAGTAAAGGAGACTTGAAGAGTGAAGAATATTGAGCATGTAGTTTGTTTGTTTCTTCCTAAATAAAACATCGTCATGTTAAGTTAGGAGTTGAGAGTAATCTGCTTAGATTAAAACTTTGAAACTGTGCCCTTCCTTATAATTATATTTAGCTGTTTGAAAATTATTTCCTTAATGTGTAACAAATATTGGTTATAAAAGATTCATAAGTAGAAATGCCATTCCCTAATTGGGCATAAATGAATTTTTAAAGAGTTATAAAGATATTTACTCTTGAAGGAACATTTGGAACAGAGGAAAAAAGACCCCCCCCCAACATTATCTATATTTTTGTATTACTAACCACTCAAGCATA